>JABSSW010000086.1:0-53558 GCA_018902385.1 Physcia stellaris
TTCATTTGCAATAAAATTACAAAATTTCATCTTGAATTTCATTCAAAATAATCAAAATTTTTTGCAGAACAAAATATCGAAAACAACAAAAATAAAAATTTTGAAACGTTTCAAATGTCGAAAAAATAATGAACGCAAAAAGCAACGCAATTCAAACAAAAATAAATTTAAAAACGATTATAATAAGCGCAAAAAGACGAAAAAAAACTTCGACGAAAAAAAAACAATAATCGATTTCGATTGACAAGAATCGAAAAAAAACGATAAAAATTCAAATTTGATAATTTTAATCAAAATCAATCAAATTCAAAAAATTATGACGTTGAATCAAACGAATTCAAAATATTCACATAACGACAATAAGTGCAAAGATTGCGATAAATCAAATTGTATTTTCAAAAATTGCAAAAACAAAAAGTCGAAAAAACATACATGAGAGATAGCATTCGATTCGAAATCAAAAAAATAATCGATTTGATGATTTTCAATCAAATTGACACAACGAAAAAATTTTATATTGAATGACGAAATTGATTTTAATTTTGACGAATCGTTTACGATCGATATCGAAATCAAAAACGTCAAACGTCGTCGAAGAAAGTTTCGCATGATTAAATGCAAAAAAAACAATGATCAAAATAAATAAAAATCAAACGAGAAAAGCAAATTAAAATTCGAAACAATCATTGAATTCAAAAACAAAAATCAATTTGATAAGTAATATTTTTGTTAAACAATTTGAATTAAAATCATTCAACGTGTTTAATTGCGAAACAATGATTATCGATAATCATTTTTCAAAATTTATGACGTTTATTTCGTGCAATTCGAAATGCAAAACGAGAACGATATGAATCGACGTTTTTTCAATGATAACTTTTTAGAAACGAATTTGACATGAAACATGACGTTAAATTTGTCATGAATGCAATTATCAAACGCAAAAATAGATTGAAAATCGACAAAATCGAATCGTGATCATTGATTGTAAAATCAATTTTTTTAAATCGTAAATCGTATCGAAAAATCGAATCAAAAAATTAGTCAACGTTGTCGTCGATGACAAAAACAAATTTTCGTCATGTTCGTACGAGTTTTTCATGACGAAAAAAAACATGAATAACGTATACATCGAACGACGAACACAAATCGATTCGATTTTTGCGAAAATAAAAAATAAATCAAATATCAAAATCATTATATTCGAAATTTTGAAAAAATTCGTTGATTTGACAAATGAAAACAAAACATACGAATTATTTGATCACGAGTCAAACGATCATGTTATTGATTTGAAATCAAACAAAAAGTTTTTTTACGATTTCATTTATTCATTGTCAAAAACGAATTTAAAATATTACGAATTTATTTGAATAAATATTTCAAGAACGATTTCATCAAATTTTTCATTTTTTCAATCGAAACATCAATTCTGTTCGTCAAAAAAAGAACGAAACTTTGAAATTATATGTGAATTACAAAAATTTGAATTTTTGACGATAAAAAATAGATATTTTTGTCGTTAATCGATGAAAATTTAAATCGTTTGAACAAAATTCGCATTTATACAAATTTCGATATAATAACAACATACAATAAATTACGTATCAAAAAAAAACGAATGAAAAACGACGTTCAGAACACGATATGAACATTTTGAATATATCGTTTTATTTTTCGATTTTACTAATGCATTTGCGACGTTTCAAAATTTCGTCAATAAAATTTTGATCGAGCGATTCGATTTCATTGTCATAATTTATTTGAACGATATAATTATATATTTCAGATTGAACGAAAAACAACACATCGAAAACGTCAAATGAATATTAAATCGTTTGCGAAAACACAAACTTTTATCAATATAAAAAAATGTAAATTTTTCAAAAACAACATTGATTTTTAAATTTCGTTGTATTTTCAAAAAAAATACAAATGCAAAAAAATAAAATCGATGTCATACAAAAATAATCGACATTCAAAAACGTGTCAAAAATTTTGAAATTTTTGAAATTATGCAATTTTTATAAACGATTCATCAAACATTTCAATAAATTGACATTATTTTTAATTTTAATGTTAAAAAAATCAACAAAATTTCATAAAAAAAAAATCAAACGAAAACGTAATTCGAACAAAAATCGAAACAAAAATTACAACAAAAAACGATTGTCAAATGATTTTTTAATTTTCGAAATTTACGAAATTTTCAAACGTTTACGAAATGCATTTTTGAAAACATTTATTTTGCAACATTTCGATTCGATTAAATTTATACGTGTAAAAATCGACGTTTCGAACAAAATAATAAATAAAATTTTTTGTCAATTAAACGATCAAAATCATTAACATTCGATAATTTATTTTTTCAAAAAATTGATTTCAACGAAATGTAATTATGAAATTCACGACAAAAAATTTTTGATCATAATTTTCGCATTCAAACAATGACGTTATTATTTCGAAAAAACGAAAAAACAAATATTCGTTTTGACGAATCATCGAAATCTCAATCGTTTCATAATCACAACGAAACTATCATTTCGACAAATACGATAAGCGCAAAAATTGTTTCGTTACAATTTCGTCATCGATTATCGTTTTGACAACAAAAATTCAACGAACGATTTGTTTCGACGATTTGATCATATGATCACAATTGAAAAAAAAATTGAAAACAATCGTCAGATTTTGACGCGTTTGCGACAATTTTTGCAATCGATTTCGAACGAATTTGAGATTTGCGTGAGCGAAATTCGAACGACGATGTTCGAATTCAATGACAATGAAAAAAACAAATTTGCGAATGATTTTTTTGATTTTCAAAAATGTGCATCAAACGTGATCATCGATGAATGAAAAATATTAATATTGAATAATGCAACAATTTTTCAGTCGATTAACGAAATGTTTGCAAAAAAACATATTCACGAACATGATATTGCATACGACGATAAAATTATTGACAATTTCGTCGAATTGATACATTCATTGTTAAATCAAAATTCATGCGCGATTCAAATGAAACAAAAATTAATTATTTTTGATATGTCACATTCGCATTGACAAAACGAAAAAAAAATACTGTGACACGATGATTGTTTGTACGTTTCGTCAAATTTGAAAAAAAATGTCATAAAAACAAATCATGACAATTTTTTCGCTGATCATTTCGAAATAAAACGTATTTTTGAATTGATACGAAAAAAATATTATTGATTTAATCAAAAACGAAACAATTTCGAAAAAAACGTCGAACACGATTCGAACATGCGTGCACAAATAAAAAAAGCATTGCGAAACATGTATTATTTGCAAAAAAAACAAAACATTTCGTCACAAATCATATGAAAAATTCTCGTTTTTTTTTTATATCGAAATTCAAATGAGTTGATTTTACAATGAATTTCGTAACGAATTTTTCAAAAAACAAAACATGAAATGAAACGACGTATGATGCAATATTCGTTGTGATAAATCGTTTGATCAAAATGACACATTACATTTCAATCACGAAAACGATGATCGCAAAAGATTTCGTCGAAATTTTAATTCGAAAAATCATTAAATTTCATGATTTTTCATCGTCAATAACAACAGACAAAAATTCGATTTTTATCGCTAAATATCATGACGCATTATGTTATGTTTTGAAAATAAAATTGAAATTATTCACGATTTATCATTCGCAAACAAATGATCAAACGAAACGACAAAATTCAATCATAAAACAATATTTCAAAATTTTTGTCAATTTCGAGCAAAATGATTGAATGAAATTATTGTCGATGATTGAATTTGTTTATAACAATAATAAACATGCGTTCACGCAAATGTCATCGTTTGAAACAATCAAAAATACACGTTCAAAATGTTTTTCGAGAATTTTGCAAACTTTAAAATTAAATTCAAATTTGCTAAAAAGCATGTCGAAAAACTGATCGAATTGATGAAAATATTGAAAATCAATTTAATTTACGTTCAAAAACAACAAATCAAATACAAAAATGCAAAAATCAAATTGATGAATTTCGACGTGAAAAATTACGTCAACGTCAACGTCAAAAATATTCGTATCAAACGCAACAAAAAATTGAAATGAAAATTTTTCGAATCATTCAAAATATTGAATACAATAAAAAATCAAACATATCGCATAGATATATTCAAACATTGACGAATTCACAATGTTTTTCACGTTTCGTTGTTCGAAAAATCATATCTAAAAAAAAAAGAAAGTTTCGCTAAAATTCACATATCAGTCAAATGACATCGACATCGAAAAAAACGAAAAATTCATCAATGAAAAATATTGAATCGAAATCATTTTAAACAACAAAATCTACAAAGAAAATCAAGTTTCGAACAAATCATATAATGAATCAGAATTTTATTATCTCGTTCAATGAAAAAATTACGAAAAACGTATTTGAAAACTCGTTTCAATGATCAAACATTTCAAAAATATGCTCAGAAAGTTTCATATGAAAAATTCGAAAAAAAACGATGTCAATAAAATCACGAATCGTCGACACGTTCGACGTCAAATAGATGTAATTTTCACGATGAAATTGTTGATAAGAAAATCAATATTTCACATCTAACTCGATGTTATTTACTGTTTAAAACTTACGACGCATGAAAAATTGAATCGTGTCAAAAACATTTTCAGAAATTGTTGTTCGATCTGATTGAACGATAAATATGAATGTGAAATATGATGTTGAATGCAACGATGAAAATATCGAAATTTGATATGTCAATTGCGATCGCGATTATTCGACGTTTATTTCGTTTGACAATTTGCAATAACATATCGATTTTGATATACGAGAACAGAAAAATGAAAATAAAAAAATTCGAATTCGATTTCGTTGTCAACAATCAGTTGTCAATCATCAGATCGAAAATTGTGAATTGTACGAAATCAAACTCTCGATATTGAAAACAGCAAACAGTGAAGTCATCAAATCATGCTTTTTTTGAGTCATTCAAAAAGATGTTTTCAAATTTTTAATGCAAATTGATTTGAATTGAGAAAAACAATCGATGCGAAAATCACGATCATAATGATTTTTCAAATCAACGATTTTCGATGCGAAAATCACGATCACAATGATTTTTCAAGTCATAAAATATACAAATTTAGAAATTTTGTTACAAAACAGATGAAAAAATTCTGATTATCTCAAAAAATTTCGATGTTAAAAAAAAAACGCATGTAAAACATTCAAAATTCAAATCGACATAAAATATGATCGAATTTCGATAAAATCGAAATATGCATCATGATCATTTGCAAAACAAACATCGAATTCGAAAAAATGCTGTTTGCATTTCTTTGTACAACAACAAACAACAAATCGAATGATTTGCAATTGAAATTTTTTATTCTTTTTATTCGTACAGTTGTATATAGCGAGCAAATAGTGACTAAAATTTTTGATTTTTTAGAAATTAATCTAATTATCAATCAGAAACTATACATTTTTGATGTCACATTTCGTATTTTGCATTCAAAATATTCAAAATTAAAAACACAATTGCGAAAATTGACAAATCGTCACAAACATTTGATCGCGATAATTCAAAATTTTCACAACACGATTGTTTTTGATGTTAAATTGAAATTCGAAATATGACAAAATATTCGAAATAAAATTAAATCAATCAACATTGTATTTCGATCGCATTTAAATCGATTTAAACATTTATAAATTGTTTTCGATCGTGTTCAATAATTTCAACAACAATTAAATGATTGTCAAAAATGAATATCGACAATGTTTAAATACGATTTATAAATCGTGCGATCGCGAAAATTTTCAATATTCGAATACAATTTTTGAAATTTTCACAATTGACGTAATTGCAAAAATTATATATTGTTTGACATCGAATCAAATTTGCATTAAATTCAATTTGTTTTCAATTATATTTTTCATTTTTATCATTTTTTTTGATTTTATTTGAATATATTTTTTGTTGCAATTTTCGTTTTCGATTTTTATGAATCGAAAAAAACGAAAGAAATCGTGAAAAAAAATAAACAATAAAAAAACAAAAAAATAAATTAAAAAATGATTTGAATACGAAAAGTAAATTAAAAGTGAAAAATGAATTATTGACGAAAAATGAATTGAAAACGAATAATAAAAAAAAAATTAAAAACGAATTAAAAACAAAAAATAAAAATAAAAATGAAAAATGAATTGAAAACGAAAAAAATTGAACAAATAAAAAATCGTTGTTATTGTGAAATGCTATGCAATGATATGATATTATTACATAATTACACGAAAATATCGAAGTAAAAAGCAAATACATAAAAATCTGTAAAAACATATGTAAAAATTTGATTTTTGAATGCGTCAAAACGAATCTCGATTTTAACATTCGATGTGATAAAATAACGATGTTAACTCGATGTTAATTTTGTTAAATATTGAATTCGATGTACGCTCGTCACATTATTTCTCGTTTTTTTTTCAATTTCGTCTCGAAACGATCAATTGAATTTTTTTCTCTTTGACGAACGTTTTGCGCAATCTAAATACGCTGTTGAATGACGTTGAATTGAATGATTGACGAAATGAAAAAATAAATTCGAAATGTTGTGAAATCGATTTCGTTCGCGAAATCGATTCGTCAAAATTCGTGAAAACATCAAATCGATTTACGATGAAATGAACAATTTGATCATGTTAATAAAATCATCGTAACAATGTTTAACGCATTGATATTTTCGCGTATGCGAAAATTTGTGTGTACATTGCATGCGACAAAACGTGAATGTAATGAATGTTTTGAAAAATAATCAATTCATACGTTTCGTCAAAAATAATTTCAACGAACATCAATAAACAAACAATTGCGAATTCGATTTAACGCGTCAACAATTTTGAGAATTTTTGCAACATCAAATTGATATCACGAAACGAACAATTTGATCGTGTCGATAAAATTTTCGTCATCAAAATTAACGCGTCGATATTATCGCATATACGATAATTGATTCGTACATTGCATTCAACGAAATGTGCATGTATTAAATTTTTTGAAAAACAAACATTTTAAACGAATTTTACAAATAGTTTCGCGCGTCATTAATAAACAATTGAAAATTTTGTTGACGAATTTGTAAATGTTCGAAATTTTTGACAATTTGTTGTTATTTATATTATTGCATGACTTTTTGCATAACACGTTTTTTACATTATTTATTGTTCAATAAAATTTGACGACAATTTTTGAAAATGTTTTTGACACGATTCAATTTTTCATGCGACGTAAATTTTGACAATAAATAACGCGAAATAACATGAAAACGAAAAATCGAAACAAAAATTATTTGAATCAATTTGACAATGAGTCGTAACGAATTCATGTTGACGTTTTTTGATCGATCATAAACGATGTTTACAATTTAATCATTTCGTAAAACAAATTTCGTTGTCTTTGAATTAGTTTCGTGAAAAGCATTCACGATGCTTTGAGCATTTTGAAATTCGTCATCGTCGACATAATATCAAATTCGATCATGAGAATTTCAATTCGATCATTTGCAACGATATTGAAAACGATAATAATGATATCGAAATTGTAATATATCATCGAATTTTCATTCAAACATTTCGTTTGCGATAATTGATTTTGAAAAATCGTTATGTTGTTTTTTCAACGAGTTTTTAAATTTTTTTTTTAATAATCAGAAATGAAAAATTGAATGAATGTGCATATCGTCGAGCAATTTCAATTCATAAACGAATTTTTTTTTTGATCATTTTATATGAGTTCAATTTTTTGTCGTTCAATTTGTTTGACGAACGAATTGTTTTTATATGACGACGATTCAATCAAACGTAATTTTTTATTTCAAAATTTATTGAGAAACGAAATTTGTTGATTCGAACAATCATTTTTTGTTTTACATCGATAACATTGATTTTGACGTATTCGATAATACGATTCATTTTTTCGACAATAAATTCGTTTTGTTTAATCAACAAACGTTTTTTAATGATTTCGTAATCATCTAGATTTGATTCAAAAATCATTCGAGAATGATAACTTTTATTAGTGAAAAATGAAATGAATTCGATGATTGTTGAAATATCGTTGTTGTCAACGAATTTCATGATATTTATTCAATCAATTCAATCGTTTTGACGATAATTGCAATACAGACGCAATCGAATTTCGATATTTTGATTCGTTCGTTCGATTTGATCATCGATTTCAAATTGAAAAGCAATGAACAATTTACATTTGATTTTTAATCGTTTATATCATGAATCGTGTTTGAATAAACGTATTATTGACTAACTAGACGAAAACAATAAGTTTGCAAAAACAAATAGATACAAAATGTTGAAATTGCAAACAGTGTGCGACGTCAAATTTCAAATCACGCTAATTTCGACGTAAAATTAAAACATAGTTCGCTGTTCGATCACATATCATATCAACTATCTATTTGTCAAATTTATCTGTCAAACATGTTCGTAACATTATTTTTTTCTTTTCGCGAGCGTCGTCTCGACGATTCGTTGTTGTTTCGAAATTTTGAAAATCTTGTTGATTGATTTGAATGTTTGAAAAATTCAAAAATTTCACGATCATCATTTTATTTTTTGATGTTTTGTTATCGTCTCAACGCTCGATAAAATTTGACAACAGTTTCTGAAAATGTTTTTGACACGATTCAGTTCTCTATGCGATGTAAGCTTTGACTGTAAACAACATCGAAACGATAATAGAAACTGAAAATCGAAAAAAATCGAAAAAGTGAAAACGTAAATGAATGCATCGAATTTGAAATTTTCAAATTCTAATCGAATGTAATTTCAATAAAAGTCAAAACGACGATTTTTTTTCGAAAACGACGACGATTTGCAAAAAAATCTTGAATATCGACGACGAAAATATTTGATTTAAACGATTTTGAATTTGCGACGATGAAATGATTTCGATGAAAATTTTTTATCACGTCGCGAACGTTATCGAATTCATCGTTATCGACGTAATATCACGTTCGATCATGTGATCAATTTGATCAATTGACACGATATTGAAAACGATTGTAATGATATCGAAATTTCAAAATATCGTTCATTTTTCATTCGAAATTCTCGTTGACTATAACAGAATCGAATGATTCGTTGATTTGATTTTCGAAAAAATCACAAAAATTTTTGCGAAAAAGTCAACAATGAAACACATCGTAAATTCGCATTGTTTCAAATAATTCGAATTGATAAAAATTGTTTCGACGTTTTAACATTTTGAACGAATTCAATTTTTTGTCATCGAATTTGTTAAATGATTTAACGATTTTGATGTTTCGTCGATTCAAAAAAACGTAATTTTTTTCGACGTATTTCACAACTTTGCGATGCTTGTTGATTTGAATTGTCATGCGTTTCTGAACTACGTCGACGTGATTTCGCACGTAATTGAGAATGTTTTGCATGATGTTTGTGATATTTTTCGCTTTGACGATCAACAATCGTTCTTTTGTCGTGACATACGAAATAGAATTCGATGAAAAACTCATACGTGAATGAAAATTCTTGTTGACGAAAAACGATGACAATTCAATAAATGCAAAAATCGCGTTGTTGTTTGCAAATTCGATCATAAATAATCAAACGTTTCAATCGTTTTGCATGTAATTGCAATATTGTCGCAATTGTTTTTCGATGTTTTGATTGATTTTTTCGATTTGATCATCAATTTTTGAATGAAAAATCGTGAAAAATTTACATTTGATGTCGAAAATTCTGCAAAAAATTTGTCATACGAAAAACACGAATTGAAAATCTCGATCAAATGTTATGAAAAAAAACAAATCATGAATACGAAACACGTATTGAATGAGTATTTTTGTTGTGATTTCAACATTCGTGTTCTCGTTTTTCGCTGTACAGAATGCATAATGACGTTTTTTATTAAATTTGTCGATTATCGTGCAAATGACATTATGATCGTGAACGTCAAATAATTTCGTGATGAAATCAATGAATATATTCGTTCAACGTTGCAAAAATATGATCAGAAAAATGAATAAATCGTTTTTACGATTTTTGAAAATTTTAATTCGTTGACATTCGTGACAATTACGTACGTATCGACGAATTGTTTTGCGCATGTTGAATCAATAATAATCACGACGTAAAAAATTTTTCATACGATTAAATTCAAAATGATTCGATGCGAAAAATTCATGAATTTTTTTGAAAAAATCAACGAACAAAAAAGCATCGACGAGCATTCATAATCGATTTTTGTAATATAAAGCATCGTTTTTTTTTTGACAATCGCGTAAATTGATTTCATTCACGAAAATAAAATTTTGATTGAATGTTTCACGATATGTTCGACAATCGTCGTTTGTTTTGTTTGCGACGAAAATTCGTTCGTAAATTGATTCGTCAAATTCGACGACATGAATTTCGAATCGTTTTGAAATGAACAACATTTGTTTTTTATATTGATGTCGTTCATCGTTATCGTTTTTAAATCGTGAATTCGACATGCGAATCAAAACGTTTGTTTTAACGTTTTGAATTTCTGATTGAAACTGAATGACGATATTGAATTTCGATAAAATTTCTGTTCAACGAATTTGACGAAAAATTAACTTTTTCGAAATTATGAAAATTTTCAAATTTTTGTGATCGATGAAAATTTTAATCGATTCGTCAATTTTTTCGAGTTTTGAACGTCAATGTTTCAAACAACGAATGATGATCAATAATTTTTTGTCATAAATTTCGTAATTGCATTCGATTGAAATCATGTTTCGACTGTAAAAGACAACGAAATGCAAAATTTTTTCGTCATCGTATTGCGATAGCATTTTCGCATTAACGTAATTTGAAAAATCGATTTTCAAAATGACTTGTTTGATTTTATCGTAATGACGAAATATGAAAATTTCGATCATCGTTTTTTTAAATAGATTGAAAATCTCTTTTGCTTTCGTAATTCATTCGAATTTTACGAATTTCTTGATCATTCGAATGAAAATTTTGATTTTTTTCGAAAAATCACGAATGAAACGTCGATAAAAATTGACGAAATTCACGAAAATTTGTATTTTTTGAAATTGATAAAACGTTTCAATCAATTATGATTTGTATTTTTTTTGAATTCATGCGAAAATCATTCATCGAAAATATAACGTTTAAAAAAATCATTTTTTTTTAAAAAATTCGCATTTTTCGATATTCATTTGTAAATCGATTTTTTTGAATTTTTTCAATATTGCTCGAACGTGCACGATATGTTTTTTTTTGAATTTGTTGTAAATGAATATGTCATTCAAATAAATTTGACAAAATTCGTTCAAAAAATTGAAATAAAAAATCATTTATGTAATGTTGTCAATTTGCAAAATCGTTGATTAATTCAAAAATAATATTCGATATTTATACGATTTCATAAAAATGACGAACGTGATGAATTTTTCACTTTTTTTCATTCATTCGAAATTTATTGAAAATTGATATGATATTCAATTTGATCAAATATTTGCAATTTTGAATTTTGATCAAAGTTTTTTCAATCAAAAAAATGAAATATCGATTGCGTTTCGTAATATAATTGAATCGACGATAATTCACACACAAACGTAATTGATCGTTGAATTTGATCGCAAATAAAACAAATGAAACATATGTCGTTTGATTAAATACGATAAATTTTTTTTGCAAATTTTTTTTCAAATATTTTTTCAATTTTTTGAGTTTGAATTCGAATAAAGAATACATTCGATTGCGAAACAAAAAATTGCTATCGTTCAACAATTCGATTTTATGATCGTATGATTTATGAAAAAGCAATTTGATGATTTTTTGAAAATCAAATATTTTTGATAAATGACGAAAATATTTTGACATTTTTTTCATTATGCGTTCGAATATCGATTTGATTTGTTCGTGTTTTAAAATTTTTTTGATCATGACGACGATTTTTAACGATTCAAAATTCGTTTGTAATGTTTTGAACGCGAAATCGATTTGATTGATCGTAATGAAAAAACATTGAACGTTTTGTTTTCGATTTTTGACATCGATCAACAAACAAAAAAAAATTGCATCAATTATTGCGATATTCATCGAATCGTCAAAATTCAACTTTGAAAATAGCGAAAATTCTGATTGTTGTTTTTTCGTTTTTCATCGTTTATTACGTTGATTTTTCAGTTTTTTTTTTTTGACGAATGTCGTTTTCGTAACAGTCGTAATATCAATTTTTGAATTATTTGATTCGATTGTTGACGATTCGTCGTCGATATCGATTTTTGAATGAATTGAACATTCGAAACATTTCGAATCGATTATATTTGATTCGTTTTCAACAATAAAAGATAAAAATTTGATTTTGAAACGAAACAAAATGATATATCGAAATTTTATCGTCGTTATGTGTTTTGTATTATTTTTCGACGATAATTTTGCATCGCGACGTCAATTAAATATATTTCATCGACGATTTGATTTGAAAATTTTTAAACGACGAATTTGCATCGTTTGATTGAATATGTTGTCGTGATGATTGCATTTAAACGATTTAAAAATCAATTTATCGTAAATCATGTTCAATATAATTTCATGTTTGTTCATTCACGATTTTTTTAAAATTATCGAATGATTATCGAAATCAATGATTAACAAAAAAACGATCAATTCGAAATGTAATTTTATCGTCAATTTGAAATATATCGCGTGAATTATAAAAAAAACATGACGATCATCGAATTCAATCAATGATTTCGATTTCAATAAAAATACGAATTTCATGTTCAGCATGTTGCACACAAATTGCGCGATTTTTTTATCAATGAACGCATAATCGATTGCATCAATGTTTATTAAAATTTTTAATTTATGTTTATTATCGTTGAATGATAACGTACAAATGATAATTAAAAATCGTTTGATGAAAAAATCAAACATATTATCATCGTGAATAAAATTTTTTTTTAAACATTCATCAATCGCGTTTTTGACGTGAATTGTCAATTTTTCGAATCAAATTCGCTCGAATCGATATTCAAATTCAATTGATGTATTTATAATTTATGTCATTGACGTTTTTGAAATTTGTTGACGTCGAGACAAAATTTTCAATCGTGATCGAATTTTTCACACGTGAAACATTTGTTCGTGACAATCAATTGATCGATGATCGAATCATTTTATATTTATGATCGTTTTTGAATTTGACGAAAAACGTCGACGTAATTGATTTGACAAACGAAATTGCAATCGAAACAACAAAATCGATTTGAAAAACATTAAAATTGATTTTTGAATTCGAATTCGAATTTTTTTTTCGAATATTGATCAAATCGTTGTACATTTGTTGAATGTCATTTTTTCACGCGAACAAAATAAAATGATGACGAAACGAATTGTTCAAAATTTGTTTCAACGACATGATAAATTTGTCAATTAAATTTTTATCAACGTAAATTGATCGAAATTGATTTGAATATTCAAACGTGAAAATTCGAATAAAAAAATTGAAAATTTTGAATATCGATTATGATCAAATTTCGATATTCTCGACGTACGTTGCGTTGATAATTTGAATTTTCATAAATGTTTTCGAAAAAATTGATTATCATTATTTCATTTTCGAAATAATTCAAATTGTTATATCGACGAAATTGAATATGTTTGATTGTTTTTTTTTTCAATTCAATCGATTATTGTCGTGATTATGAATCGAACAATTTCGTATCAATTATTGTTAATCGTGAATTTATCGTGAACGTTGATTTTTCACGTAAATCAATCAAAATTCAAATCGTTCGTGAATTTATCGAAATTCGAATGTTTGTTCGTGCGTTTTTTTTTTCGAAAATTTGATAAAATTTGTAACGATCGAATCGTCAACAACAAATTTTTTTTCGTCATCATCGATATTGTTTGAATTTTCATTTGAATCGAAATTGAAAACACGTTCAAAACGACGAATTTCATTCAATTTGATCAAATCGTCATATTCAATACGTTTGTCAACGATTGATTCATCATTCGTTTTTTTTTTTTCGAACGTTTTAAATTTGTCGCGTATTTGTTCAAAAATATTATCGATATCGAATAGATTTTTTTTTTTGAATTTTGAACAATTTGACGAACTCGTGAAAATTTTTAAAACAATTAAATATTTGTTTCGATCGATACGTAAATCATTGAACACGTTCAAAAATCGTCGAAATGATATTGAATTCAATATTTCAATTGACGAACGATTTTTATGTTCAAAAAATGCGTGACATCGTCGTTTTGATTCGACACAACGTTTGAAATAAAAAAAAATTGACGAAATTTGTAACGAATCGTGAATTTTTTATCGATTTCGTGAATTTCGTTCAACATTTGTTCAACGTTTTTTTGTATTTCGTCGATATTCAAATTTTGACGAAATGAATTGAATGAAATTGTTTCATAAATGATTGCGAATCATTCGAAAAAAAAAAAAAAAAAAAAATCGTCGTCGTTTTGTCGTTTTTTATCGTCGAAAATTTCGTCGTTTGCGTGTAAATTCGATTTGTAATTACACGATTTTCGTCGTTTGTCTCGTCAGAAAAATTTTTCGTCGTTTGTTTTTCACGAAAAATTTGATCGATTTGAAATTTTATTTTTGAACGTTCGCGTATCACGACGAGCGATAAAAATTGAAAATTTATTGTAATATCATGAATCGTGTTTGAATAGACGTATTATTGATTAATTAAACGAAAACAATAAATTTGCAAAAACAAATAAATACAAAATGTTGAAATTGCAAACAATGTGCGACGTCAAATTTCAAATCACGTTAATTTCGACGTAAAATTAAACATAATTCGTTGTTCGATCACATATCATATCAATTATTTATTTGTCAAATTTATCTGTCAAACATTTCGTAACAATTTACAAAAATTTTTCAAACATGATTTACGAATTGATCATCTCGATTTAAATAATGAATGAAAATAATTTGAATACGAAATACATAATGAAGCAATATTTTGACAAAATTTGAAAAATTATCGTCATCAATCACGCAAAAAACGTAATGACGTTTTTTGATTAAACGATCGATAATAATACAAATGACATTATTGTTTTTGAAATCAAATAATTCAATTATGAATTTTCATCGATATATCAATTCATCGTCGTTTAGAAATCGACAATGAAATTAAAATTTTGACGATCATCGTTGAAAATTTCGATCGTTGACATTTTTGATATTTTACGAATATAACGTTTTGAATAATAAAATACTAAATCAATAATAATAACGTTTTCGTTTTGAGTTTTTTAAACGATTCATGTTCGAATCAAAAAAAATTGATCGTGAACGTCACGAATTATTTCAATTCAAATTTAGTTGATTCGACATTCAAAATTTTCAAAAAAAGAATTTCGTCTCGATCGAAACAATCTTGCAAATTTATTTTTCGTTGATGATTTGTTGAAATGATCGAAAAAAAAAAATCATATTTGTAAACAACACAATGCGAATACATTTCATAACAAGACAATTTTCGAATTCAACGACGATCAATTTTTATATTTGTTATTTTTTTTTTTTTTTTTCATTACAATTTGCAATCTCTATTCTATATCAACGTTTCAATTTATCAAATTCGTATTTCGATAACGTCAATCTCAAATGTATTTTCAATTCATTTTTTTCAATTTTCAAATGATTACAAAATAATTCGAAACGTTGCTTTTATTTGCGAAAAAGTTCAAAACATAATTCAAAAATTTTTTTATTTTTTTTTTCAACGAGTTCGTTTTTCGAAATTTTGAAAATCGTTTTGTTCAATTCATGACGTTTGATTTGATTTCGTTGCAATTTTGATTGTTTCGATTTCGAAAAATTCAAACAAAATAAAATTATCATAATCAGTATTTTGCATTGTTGTTTGAAATTTAGTTGAGCGAATTGTTTCATTTCGCAATGAACGTCAAAATGATTTGTTTGTAAATTTCGTGATTTTGACGACGATACATCGTTTTGAAATTCAACGTTTGAATTGAAAACGACAACGTATCGATCGTTTGTTAAAAATTTCATCGTTGCGAATTTTCTGATCAGAAAGTGTTAACGATGTCAACGTTTATATTACAATTCGTTGTGATTTTGAAAATGTTTTGTCAAACGATAATCGAAATCTCGAGTAAAAAAGTTGTGATAAAAAAAAAAAAAACGCAAAAAAATCGTTATATATGAATCATGAATATTCGTCGAGAATCGAAATTACGATGTGTGATTCAATCAAAATTTAATTCGACGTAAAAATTTTGTTGAAATTTTTGAAATTAGTTTTTTATTGTGTAAAAACATGATTTGTGTATATAAAATTTAGTCACGTAATTTGCGTTTAGACATTATTCGTCAGCGTTTTGATCTTTACATAATGATTTGTTCATCGATCAAAATTTGACGATAATTAATACAATTTTCGTTTTTTCGATTGATTTGCATGACGCGTTCGTATAAATCGTTTTAAACGTCAATCGAACATAATTGCAATCGAAAAAATGACAACAAAATTTTCGTTTTTTATAAATTTACGTTCGTCGTTTTCGACGAAACGAAATTCAAATATTTTAATCAAAATATTCGTTTTGACGTTTTTAATTTCGAATTGATATTGAATTTTGATGTTATAATTCGTCAAAATTTCGATTCAACGTATTTGACGAAAAATAAATTTTTTGTTTGTTATAAAAATTTTCAAATTTTTGTGATCGATGTAAATTTCGATCGATTTCGTCGATATTTTCGAATTCGAATTTTCAATATTTCAAATATCGAATAATAATCAAAAAAATTTTTGTTATATATTTCGTAATTGCATTCGACAAAAATCATTTTTTTGTTGAAAAAAATCATCGAATAAAAAATTTCGTCGTCGTCGTATTGAAATAAAATTTCATTTAAACATCAATTTGAAAAATCGATTTTCAAAATAATTTTACGATTGCGATCGTAATGTCGAAAAATTAAAATTTCGATTATTTTTTTTCAAAATTTCGAATGTTTCGTTAACGAAATCAATTCATTCGAAATCAATTTTTTTTATGATCAAAAGTTAAAATTTGACGAGTTTCGAAAACGTTTTAATGAAACGTCGATAAAATTGCAAAAATTCACAAACGTTTGAATTTTTTTGATGCATGTTGAACGAATTCAATTGACGATGTTTTGTATTTTTTGAAATTCATGCGTAAATCTTTTGTCGATAATATGATTTTTAAAAATGAAATTTTGTTTGAAAAAATTCGCATTTTTTGATATCGATTTGAAAATCAATTTTTTCAATTTTTGAAAAATTTGAATGAAATGTCGTTCATGTTGTTTTCGAATTTTATTGTAAATAAAAATATCATTCAAATACATTTGACAAAAATGATTAATGTATTCAAACAACAAATCATTCATGTAATGTTGTCAATTGATTGAATCATTGATAAAATCAAAAAACAACACATGATATTTGTAAATGTTTAACGAACATATAAAAATAATAAAATTTTCGTTTTGTGAATTCATTCGAAATTTATTGAAAATCGATATAATATTCAATTTGAACAAAAATTTGCAATCGATAATTTTAACGAGAATTTTTTCAATTAACGAAATAAAATAATTATTACGTTTGATTATGACGTTCAATTTTCGATAATCGACACACAAACGAAATTGTTCGTTCGATTTGACGACGAATAAAATGAATGAAACATAAAACGTTTTGTTTGAATTGATAAATTTTTTTTTGAAAATTATCGTGTAAATATTTTTGAAAAATTTCGAATTTTTTAAACGATAAAAAATAAACTCGATTTCGAAATAATTGATTCGAATTTTTCGTCAATTCGATTTTGTGATCGTAAAATTTATGAAAAAATAATTTGTCGATTTTTTTCGAATTGAATACATTTTCGAATCGTTTAAAAAATTTAGAAATTTTGCGTTTTAACGTTTTCGACGATTGTTTTCATAATTTTGAAAATTTTTTTGAAATTCAAATCAAAATCAATTTTTATTTTAATTAATTTTTTTTGACGTTGTCAATAATTTCGTTCAATTTTTTCATGATCAATGAAAATGTTTTGATTTTTTTTTTTTTTAAATTCGATTAACGATTGAAAAATCGTCGCGTCAATAAAAACGACATTCAATGATATATCAAAATCGAAATTTTGTTCGTTATTTTTCATTTCGAAAATTGTAATTTTGAATCGTCGATTAAATCGACGCGTAAATTTTTTGATTATGTCGAATTTTTTTATTGATGAATTGATTAAAATCGATTTTTGAATTTCGCGTATGATTTTCAATTTTCGTTTTTTTTGAAAAATTTATTTGAAAAATAATTTTTGTTTATTTTTTCAATGACATATTTGAAATTTGAAATCAAAAATTTTTTTATTGATTGTTCGTTTTTTTTCGAGTTTTTCACAATAAAACGAAAAAAATTATTCGAAAAATGTCGAAATTGATCGTTTTTGCAATATTTGATATTTTTGAACGTTTGTCGACGAAAACGACGTTAAAAATCGTTCAAAAAATGACAAATAAAACGTTTTATTCGATTGTTTGTTCGAATTAAATAATTTTTGAAATATAAACGAACGTGATAACAAAAAGAAAATTTCAACGTGATCACAATGATTCGAAATGAAATAACATTCGTCGTTGATCATATTGAAAATCATTTCATGTTTGTTTATTCAAAATTTTTTTAAAATCAACGAGTGTTGTTTTATTTTGATGATGAACAATGAAACGAAAAGTTTTGAATGATTTTGTATCGTCATTTTGAACAATATTTGATGAATAATAAATTTGATTTTGATTTTTTTTTTCGAAATTAAAAACTTTTTGAATCGCGATAAAAAAATTGAAATTAATTTTAATTTATAACATATTTTTTGCGCAATTTTTTCATTAATGAAAACGTATTCAAAAACATCGATATCAATTAAATCATGAATCATGATTTTTTTATCGTTCGAAAACAAATTTATTTTTTTAATTAAAAATTTACAATGAAATTCGTTAAAGATGTTATGTTGAAAATTTCGTGAACAAATTTTGATAATTTTTTTCGCGTTTTCGAAAAAAATTGTTAATTTTTCGATTCAACGTCGAATGTGATTGAAATATCGAAATTTATATTATCGTCGTCGATGTTTGAAAAATTATCGTTGATCAAAAAAATGATTTGCAAATTAAACATTTTTTGTTTGATCAAATTGTCGATTCAATTATCAAATGATTTGTCAAAAATGCATTTTTTATCAATGATTTTTTTCATCACATTTTCGACATTTTTTTTTCAATTTAAACAAATTAAAACGAACGATGACAATTTTATACGTTTTTTTCTTTAAAAAAATCGTATATTTAATTTTCAAATTTTTTATGTATTGTTCATTGCGACGAATTTTGAAATTCAATTGATTGATCGATGATTTGTTTTTAATAAAAAAAATGTTGATTTTAACATCGTTGTTTTTGATGCGACGATGTTTGTTATTCATGATTTGAAATTTGCGAAAATAATCGTCAAAAATTTCATAATCGTTCAAAACAACGTCGACATGTTGAAATTTCGTTGTGATTTTTTTTTTCGAAATCGTGAATTTTGTTTTTTTTCATTTTTTTGAACAATTGATTGATTAAAAAAAAATTCGAAATAAAATTCGTTAAAAAATTCAATAAATTTCATTTTCAAATTATCGTATTGACGACGAACGTTTCGAAAATAATCAACATCGATATAAATGTCGTTCAAAAATTTGAAAATTTGATCAATTAATTCGAAAAAATTGCGTTTAATTTCGCGTCGAATATCGATATGTTTCGCAAATTTTTTTTTTCAATTAATAATTGCAAAAATTTTTTTGAATTTATCGACGTATCAATCGAAATTGATTTTCAATTTATCAATGCATTTATTTTTTCAAATATCATAACGAATGTATTCGAACGTATTGAAATTTTTGTGTTCAAAAAAAATAAAAAAATCAAAATGTTTGAACGAACGCGTTTTAAAATCAAATCGAAATTTTTCAATAAAAAATCAAATTGTTTGAACGAACGTTTTTTAAATTCAAAACGAATTTTTTTCGAAATTGAAAAATTTTTCAAATTTTGATAATTTAACAGTTTTTTTTCGTTGTTTATTTTTATTTTCACGAATTCGTTGAATTTTGAAAAATTCATTACATTGAATTTGAACAACAAAGATTTCGATTTTGACGACGCGCAAAATCTCGTTGATTTCATATTTTTTTTTATTATGATTCGAAATTTTGATTTTCATGTTTTTAATTTGAAAATTTCAAACTCGAATTGCGATTATTTTTCGATTTCGATTTCGTCGAAAAATTTCAAAAATAATTCACAATTCGTCGAAATGTGCAACAATCATGATTTGAAATTGTTGTTTCGATGAAATGTTTATTGAATTAACGATTTTAAATGATTCGTTTTCATCAAACTCATCGTCGTTTTGATCGTTTTGATTGAAATTTACGACAAAAAAAATGTCGATGATATGTTGTTCGAAATTATCGATTTTTCGATCAAAAACGTACACGTTCAATTGTGTGATTTCATTGAACAACATTCGATTTTTCAAATTGATTTCGAAAAGAAAATTTGAAAAAATCATGATTGAAAATTGAAATCGAATAATTGTTGAAACAAAAAAGAAAAATGAACAAAACAATGATTTAAATAAATTTTGATGATTGAATTAATTCGATGTGATGTTGAATGTTGAAATTTCTAAATGTTTTTTTATGATGAAACAAATGAATGTTGAATAAAATGTTTGTTTGTTGATGTTTTTTTTTGATTTAATGATTTTCTGATTTTCAAGCACGAATGTTTCGTCAAAAGTGATAAAAAAAAAAGAAATTTGTTGTATTGTGAATCGAATTATCGCGTGAATTCGTCTGTTTGAACGTTTTTAAAACAAAACAAACGAATTTATTATGTTTCGTTTTTTCAATTCACAACGAGTTTATTATGTTTCGTTGTTTTCGTTGAATGATCAAAATCAAATTGAGTCTATTATGTTTTATTCGTTCATTGAATTTAATTGTAAAAAGTTTTGTTTATTTGAATGTTCGCGTATCATGAACGAACATGAAGAAAAAAATGATTTCGATATAATATGAAATGTTATGCAATGATATGATATTATTACATAATTACACGAGAATATCGAAATGAAAAGCAAATACATGAAAATCTGTAAAAACATGTAAAAAATTTTTAATTTTGAAAAAAACGAAAAACATATGTAATAAAAAAAAAAAGATTTGATTTCTTTTGAATGCGTCAAGACGAATTTCGACTTTAACATTCGATGTGATAAAATAACGATGTTAACTCGATGTTAGTTTTGTCAAATTGAATTCGATGTACGTTCGTCACAGTTATTGCGACGATTTATATAACGATATTGACGTTAATGCAATTGATATTTTGAATCGAATTGATCAAAAAATAACAATTTATTGAAAAATTATGTATCAATCGTTTTTATAATTCGTTACGTTAATTTTTAATACAAATCGTTAAATCAAAATATTTTTTTTTTATTTCAAATTGATAATTTATTTTGATTTGATTTAATAAAAAATTGCAAATGATAAAATTCATAAAAATACATTTCGAAAATTGTCAGAAATCGTGTTTGACTAAAAAAATAAACAGATAACAAAACGAAAATATTTGATTTAAAAACAAATATGTACACGATAATCGAATGTCAAAAATAAAAATGTGTGTCAAACAAATATTTGAAAAAATCGCATTAATTTTCATTTGAATTTTCGTTGATAAAATAAAATTTCAATCGAGATTTTTTTCAGACATGCTCGTAACATTTTTTTTTTTTAAATTTCGTTTCGAAACGAATATTTATTTTTTTTATCGATCGACATTGCGAAAAAATTTATTGATTGTGATTTAGATATTTGTTTGATCATAATTGACGTTGAAAATTTCGACGCAAATGCGATAAACGTGAAAAAATAAATTCGAAAACAAAAAAACGAAAACGAAAACAAAATATATATGTCAAAACAATCGAAATGAAAATTTTGTTGAGAATCTTGTCGAATTGATGCGAGAAATATTTGCAAATTAATATGATGAAACGATCGATGTTTCAAAACAAAACGAAAACAAAAACAGAAACAGCAAAACGATATCGATTTCGCGAACGTATGTTGTTTCAAACTTCTCGAATTTGAATTTTTCGAATTTTTATTAATCGACGCGTTCTGATTGACTGCAAATTCTGAAACAGAAAATCATTGACGACGAACAAACGACAACGAAAAAAACGAATTGTTTTGATTGAATAAAGTCAATATTTTCGTGTTTTTCAACGTTTTATGTCATTTGCTTTCGTATCGTTGTATGTAATAAATTCATTTTTCATTGATGTTGATTGCGAAAAATGTAAAAAATCGAACGCATGCGTTTTTGAAGTTATTGTAACGATTTCATTGAAATCGATGTGCGAATTCGTTCATAAAATGTCATTGAAACAAATTCATTAATCGTTGTAACGAATTCATTGAATGTCATTGACGCAAACAAATTGTTGAAATTGACGAAACGAAACGAAACGTAATTCAAATTTTTTGTTTGAAATTTTGAATGATTGTTTGTTGATTTGATGATTTGATGTAAAAATAAATGATTTGATGTGTGTGATTTTATTTTTTTCTTTATCAAACGATGTTTCAACGTTTCAAAAAGATGAATATTGTAAAAATCATTCGATGTCGACGAGCAAAAAGAAAATCGACTATTGATTAAATGTCGATTTTCGAGCAAAAAAATCGACACAATTGATTGATTGATTGACTCGAAAAAAAAAATCGATAATTGATTGTCAAAACAAACTCATTGATTGATTGATTTTCAAAACAAAAAATCAATAATTGATTGTCATTTTCGCAAATTCACGATCATTTTCGCAAATTCACGATGCGTCAAATGAACATAAAATGCAATCATCGTTCTCAAAAAAGAAATTTTCGTTTCGTGAAAATTCGTTTTGTTGCTTCATTCACGAAAATTCGTTCTGTTGTTTCGTGATTTCTTTCGAAAAAATTTTCGTTTCGTTGATTTGAAGATGCTTTATATAAATTTTTCATTCAATTCACGAAAATTCGTTTTGTTGTTTCGTGATTTTTTTTAAAAAAACTTTTTGACGAATTTATTTTAATTATTCGCGTATTTCGACGAGCAATTTGTTTCGACAAAAAAATTTGATCGAATGTCAATTATTTTCGCAAAATTCAAAACGAGAAATTTTGTTATGTTAAAAACAATAAATCATCGTCATTACGAATTGATGAAAAAATTTCGTGTGTTGAAAATCGAAATCGTCAAATAAAATTTGTGCTGAAAACGAAATAGTCACAAATTGAAAAACGATTTTTTTTTTTTATTCTTTGATCGTCACGATAACGAATGTGAAATTTACATCGTTCGTCACGATGCAAATCAAATATAATGTCAAAAATCGTGTTTGATTAGAAAATAAACAAATAACAAAACGAAAATATTTGATTTAAAAAACAAATATGTACACGATGATCGAATGTCGAAAAAAAAATGTGTGTTAAATCGCATTAATTTTCATATAAATTCTCGTTGATAAAATAAAATTTCAATCGAAATTTCTTTTCAAACATGATTTCGTAAAAAAATCGCGATTTTTTAAAAAACGAAAAAATCGTATCGTTGATTTTTGACATTTTTCAATTTATATAATTGCAATTGTGAATTTCAATTGAAATTTATTTTTATATTTTTTTAATATTTGTACAAATTTATCAAATTTCAAATGTTTTATCGTGATTTTCAAAAAAAAATAATTGAAAAAATCATGTTTTTTGATCGACACATTTCGTTATAACAATTTTTTTTTTCGAAAGAAAAATGTGATTTCGAAATCGAAAACGACATTGAATAAATGAAATTTTATGATAAATTATTATTGCATGATTTTTTTTGATGATATTAAATTTGTACGTTTTTTTTTTGCAATTGTTGTTGATTTTTTGAATTCAATAAAACAAACATGTTTTTTTTCATACGAAATCGACGTTTTCGAATATTATAAAATATTTTTTTTGAATTGTGATAAAAATCGATTACAATTTTTTTGATATTGTACATGATTAAATTTGTCATGTTTTTTAACATTTTATTTTTAATCGATTTTATTTTTCAAAAAAACGTATATTATTTTGTACGTTTTTTGTTTATTTTTAAATTAATGCGAATGCGATCATTTGTTCAATAATTCACGTTCAATTTTTTCAATTTTTTTTTACGAAATAACATCATTGAAAATTTTGTTTGAAATCATTGTAATCGATATTTTCGATATGTAATTCGCATTTACACGAACGCGTCAAACAAACAATTAAACAAACAATTGATGTATGAATTTTCGAATAATATCGAATTTAATCGTCGAATTACACGTTGTATAACAATCAATAAATTTTTTTCGAATTCGAAATATTGATATATTCGTATGACGATTAAATAAAAATCGACGATTATAAAAATAAAATGCAACGATGTTTATGCAATTGTCAAAAAAATCTGCTAGAAATAATCAATTACTAAGAATCAATATCAATGAATGTAAATGAATTGAATTGTTAATTAAATAGAAATTTGTTTAAATACAATTAATCAACGTTAATCAGTTTAGCGCAAACTAACTAACAATCAATAATTATTTGAAATTCGTAACAACAATTCGACAAATCGAAAAATTCAACGTTCACGTTGATATTCTATTTTCATTTTGTTAAAAATCAACGTCATAAAATTGATGTTTTTTTTATATTTTCATAATTCAACGTTTTAACTTTTCGTGATCATTTTGTTAACAAATTCGTAATTTTGTTGATGTTTGAACGCGTTTTAATCATTTATAATTTTAATTTCGAAATTTTTGTTCAATATTTTTTGAAAACATCGTATTCGATATTAATATTCGATCGAAAACGTTTTTCGCGAACGACGACGTAACAAACGTTTAAAAAATTGCGATCAATATTTTTGACGATTGAATCGACATGTTGAATTATCAATTTGATTAAATCAAAACGTTTGTTGATCAATGTGATTTTCGTTTTTTAATTTCGACAAATTTGATACGTTTCGATAAATTTGTTCGTTGACGATGATTTTTTCAATCGTTGACATTTAACATTTATCGATGCGTTGAAATAATTCAAAAATTTGATTGTCGAAATTTCGCGCGAAATTCAAAAAAATTTCGATTTTTTTTAATTTTTCGTTTAACAAAAATCATGATATCGAAATTTGTTTAATTGAATATCAATGAACAATTCGTCGTTGTTTTTTTTCTTTCGATTTGAACGTTTTGTTGAAATCAATTTTGATTATTTTGTCAATTGTTTTGTCAATTGTTTTGATTTCTCGTTTTTTTCGAACATTTTTTTCGACTTGAACGTCTTGTTGAAATCAATCTTGATATTTTTGTCAATTGTTTTGTCAATTGCTTTTTTTTGATTTTTTCGATTTTTTTTTCGTCGTCGTCAAATTTATTTGATTTTTCTTTTTAACGAAATTTTTCTTTATTTCAAAAATTTTTTTCACGATTTCGTCATTCATCAAATCGCGAATCAATAAATGAATCTTTTGCGTCGTTTGAATTGTTTGCAAACGTTTCGTAATTTGTTTTTTTTTTTGAATTTTGTCGACTTTGATTGTCGATATTGAATTTTTTTCATCGACGTCGTTTTTGTTAACGACGATTGAAAATGTCGATTTTGTTTTGTTGTTATTGACGATCGAAAATGTTTGTTTTGTTTTGTTGATATTGACGATAACAAAAACAATATTGAAATTTGCAAAATTGATTGAATCGAAATCGAATGCGTTAACAAAATTTATTGTTAATGCATCGTTGAATTCAACAACGATAAAATTTTGTTATTTTGCATTGCAATTGACAATTTTGTCATGTTAACACATTGATTTTTCGTTAGATTTTCATACGTCATTTCGTTTTTATTTTTTCATAAAAAATAGAAATCGTTGCTTTGAATAAATTTCATAAAATAATACAATATTTCGATTTCATCATTGTATTTGATCGTTTTTTCGCGATGCGAACAATTATCGTGAATTTTTTTTTGTTAACAAAATCAATCGAAAAACGTTGTTTTTGATTTTGTTGAAAAAATAAAATTTGTTTTCAACGATTCAAAAAAAATCGTCAAA
This sequence comes from Physcia stellaris, assembly GCA_018902385.1. Lineage (NCBI taxonomy): Eukaryota > Fungi > Ascomycota > Lecanoromycetes > Caliciales > Physciaceae > Physcia > Physcia stellaris. The sequence goes on from JABSSW010000086.1 coordinate 26,335, forward strand.
AAATATTATTTTTTTCGACAAAACATTCAATCAAATTGAATTTTCATTAAAAAAACGAACATTATAAAAATCGTATTCGAAAAATGTTTGATGCACAAATCGATCGTGAAACATTTTTGAAATTTCAAAAACGATTGAAACGTTTCATGTAACGTCAATCAACGAATGCATTTGTCGATGTTGAAATTCGAATGTAATCATTTTTGAATAAAAATAAATTGTATTAATTGCGTAACAAAAACGTCGACTAACAAAACGAAAATAAAAAATAAAAATGAAAATTCAAAATGAAAATTACAAATGAAAATTAAAATGAAACGATATTCGATTAACGACGCGACAATATTTATTAAACGAAACGTTAAAATATTGAACGAAATTGTTTAATAATATTTAAATCATGATGTTGATAAAATTTATTCGTCGACGAAATCAACGTACGCATTTATTCAAAATGCGTTGATTTTTTTGAATCGATTTTTTTGCGTTTTTTGATTTTCGACGACAATTTTGTTATTTATCTCGTTTGCGTTTTGAATTGTTGAAATTGACGATACAAAATCGATATTTTGCGTCGTGTTTGAAATTGATATAATTGATTGAAAATTGATTTTTTCGTAATTTTTTATCAATGTCATGAAATTCGTTAAAATTGATAATGATTTTCATTTATCAAATTCAAATTTATATTTTAATCATTTTATCAAATATTTCATTATTTTGATTTTGTCATATTTTCGATTTTTTTTTCATCAATTTTTCGATTTCGTAAAATTTTTTTTCAATCGATGTTTGATGTGTTTTTCATTTCAACGACGTTTGAATGATTCAAAACGAAATCGATTATAAAAATCGACGTTTTTTGACGTCGATTTCATTTGCATAATGAAAATGATTGAATGAATTTGTCATTTGAATGACAAATTCATTTCGTACGCAAATTTTTTTATTTTGCGTTTTATCAAAAACGATTCGATTTTTTGATTAAACAATTTAACATTGATTTGAAACGACAAAAAATATTCGTGATACAAACGAAAATACGTTTTATTTTCGAAATTAAATTTCAAACGTTGATGACGTTTGTTATAAAAAATTTTAATTTTCGTTGTCGCGAAAGCGATGACATCGTCAATTTTCTTTTAAAAAACAAAGCGAATTTTTTCGAATTTCGATTTAACGATCGAAATAATCGTGTTTGACGATTGTCGTAAAACAAATGACACGATTATCGCGATCATAATTTTTTTGAATTGAAAATCGATAACGATTTGATTGAAAAATTTTTCGATGATTGCATGTACATTGTTGTTCAAATTGAATTGCAAAATTGACAACGCGTTCATTCAACTCATATTGAAATTAACGATAATAAAAAATCGAAACGCAATTTTCATTGTTTGATTTGTACGTTTCGATTGATCGTTCGTTTGTGAATGATAAATCGTGTTCATGAATAAATTAGTATTTAAACGTTTGAACATGACTCGTCAAAAATCGAAACAGAATTTTCGATTTCGATCGAAAATGATTTTTGCTGAAATATTTCAATTTGTCAGCAACAATCGATCGATCAAAACGTTTGTTCATTCGTCGATTGATCATGTGTTTTTTCTTTGAATCAATAATGTTTTTCGAGTGAATTTGTCAGTAACGAACATGAAACAATCGAATTCGTGATTTTGTTTAGATAAAATCAATACAAAATCAATCGATATCGTATGATAAAACATGTTGAAAATATTTATCGATGCTAGCTTTTCATAAAGTTTATGTCGTTTAGTTTGATTCAACTAACACGAAAAACAATGACGAATGTAATTGATTAATCGTTTGAAAAATCGTCGTACGTAAATTGTTTTTAGTCGATCGTAAACTCGATGATAATCGACATGAAAATTGTCGTCATGTGCTAGTTTGAGCACGTCGTGTATATTATTTTTCGATATGCATAGTTTAAATTGATCGCTCTTTACATAGTAAATAAAATCGTCGATAAATTGAAAATCGATTTCAGAAATCAGATATGCTGAATTCGAAAATGATTTTTTATTTGACATCGTGACTTTATTCGACGACGAAACAGACGTTGTAAACGACACAAAAATGACGATTTTTGTGATTTCGTTCTCGCTAAAAAATGTCGACGTGAAAATGATCGTGAATGATTTCGCGTTTGACATTTCTTCGATAATCGTCGACTTTTTGTTCGATAATCGATTTTTAACGTCGTCGTTGACGAAACGTTTCAGCAAATCGAAAATGACTTTTCAACTAACGTTTTTTTGATATTCGATAATGAATTTTTTGCGAAAGTTCGATGACATTTCGATTAACGTAATTCGTATCGAGTTCTCGTTGAAATCTGATTCATCGATGTGAAAATGATAAATTTTCAAATCAAAATTATCGATTTTTGTATTTGAGCTGAAATGACGTACGATTGAAAGTCGATTTAAAACGTTTGATACGATATTAAATTTTTCGACTTTATGAAAAATTTTGAAACGAAACTGAAAAAATAAATGTTAATTTTTATTAATTTGAAATTCAATTTATTCACATTGTTGAATGTCAATTTAATTTGATTGACAATAGTCGAATTTGCGACGTGATCGATGTAAATGACAATTGAATGTTGATTGCTCATGATCATCAAACGAAATTTACGAACAAATTATATTAGTGATGTCATTTTCATTTTCGTTGATCAATAACGAGATTTTGCTGACGATAATATTTTGTTTAAAAACATAATGAATTCGACGTTCGTTCGTTTGAACGAAATGCTGATAATCATCATTTTCTGTTCGTTTTTAAATTTAACGTGATAAATCATAATGTCAAAGTCGCGCTTTTTGTTGACGTTCACGTCGATATACAGAATTTTAATTTTGTCGAAATGAATCAAAAACGTTGATCGACTAAAAACGTTTTGTAATTGATTAAAGACGTTTATTTCGATCGACGACGAATCATCGATTGAAATACGTCGATTATGTTGTTGACGAAATCGTTTTTTGTTAAATGCATGACGTAACAAACGAATTTTACGCTTTTGTAATGACAGCGCTTTTTGAACATAATATGATACGTATTGACGCAATCATTCGATTTTGTTTAGATAGATTTTCAATTGTTTAAAAGTTTGAGAAAAAACTAGAACGAAAATAGTCTCAAATTTATTCGTCGCGATAGTCAATTTCAAACTATCGACTCGCTGATCTAGCAATGATATGATAAAATAATCAAGAAAAATTTTGTTAATTTTGAGAATTATGTTCATGCGTTTGAAAAAAACGAAAATTTGATTCAAATGTCGTAAATGTTTTTTTAACGAGTTCGAAAATACTATTATGTCGTCTACATACGCTCTAACAAAATGTCGATATTCTCGTAAAATCGAATCGATTTGTCGCTGAACGTAGACAGAAAAATTGCGATAATTTATGACAATTACGTTTCATTGTTCGTTGTCTCGATGATTGATCACTGTCAGTTTGTGTTTATTCATCATTCGTATTAGTCATTGATGAAAAAAATCGACACAGTTCATTATCGATATGTACGAGCAATCGATAACTGTTGACAAAATGTCTGATTGTAACGACATGAAATAAACGTCGAACATCGAAATTTTATTTAATTCACGAATATTTATTACAACGCGATCTTTGCGTTGCTCGTTGACAATACGTCATATTACGAAAACTGAATAATCGTACGAAATAAATTGATTAGTTCACGTCATTTTGTTTTCTTTATGTAGTCGATCGAATTTTTTGTCGATTACTTTTTTATTCTTCGAACTAAATGAATACATCTTGTTGATTTTCGACTTAGCGTCAAATAAAATAGATATAAACATTCATTGTTTTTCGAGCACGTTGATCGTGTCGTCGATGTCACGTCAAATTTCGAGATAAACTTTCGCTATCGTGAAAAATCGATTGTAAACAGACGAATCGTCAAAAACGATGATTTCGTTTGACATGACGATTTTCAACGAAATAAATGACACAGTAGTTTCGAATATCGATACATCAAATATTGAATTAGCTGACGAATTGATTTGCATAAAAATGATAATCGAAAAAATGTTAAACGTAATAAAATCAGCGAAAACGTCGACTAGACTCATCATGATCACATTACGTAACGTCTTCGTTCAGTTACGTGACGAAACGATTGTTAAATGTCGATCGTCAAAAAAAACATGATAACAATCTTTTTTTTCGAAGTCGCGTAGCATGTCAATCTTTGCATGCTTTGACAAAATTATTGATTTATTGATAACGTTTCGTATTTGTACGACGACGAGATGAACATCGATAATGTGATTGAAAAAATCATTTTCGAATTCTAATTGTTGAAAATTTTGTTTAAATTCGAAATTGTAATTTTTATTTGTTAACAAACTTTGATCGCGTATTTTGACAAATACAGCTAGACAAATATGCGAAAATATAATGATTTTGTTAATTGATTTTATTGCTCGCACAATGCGTTGATCTTTGAAAATCAATTTCATGAAAACTGTCAAATTGCTACAAGCGAAAAAAATGATAATACGTTTGTTCATGTCAAATATTATTTGCTCGAGTTTTAGAATATCGACATCGAACAAAGCGTGAATTTTCAAATCATTCATTAAATGAATCTTACGACGAAAGTGAACTATAATTGATGATTGATTTGATAACGTATCGACAACGTAAAAATTCAATTTTGTATATTTTGAATTGTCATGTAGTTTGTCGTCGATGTCATGTACTCGAATCGATTGCTTTGTTTTGTGAATTGTGACATCGAATTTAGTTTTCAATAGATATTTTCTGTCAATCAAAAACATAGTACAATCGATATTCGCGCAAATTTTGACTAGCTTGTCATTCAAATTGTAATTGATTTCTAATCTAACATAATGTCATTTACGAAAGTTGAAATCGACGTCGAAAATAATGATAGTTGTAAATTCGACGATCGATAATACTTTGTCATCGATTGAATGTTTGTGAAAAACGTTCATTGATTCAATAATCGACAAATTATTGACACGTTTCTTGCGACAAATACGAACGTGACGATGTAATTTGTTGTTGAAATAAAAATCAATTTTGCACATTCGACACGTGTAATCAAAAAAAACTACGTGATTAACGTTTGATTCGTCAACGTCAAATGAAAATTTCGACGCGTTCATAATCATCGAATCGTAATGAAAGACTGAGTCGTTCAAAAAAACAAACTCAAACTGATTTTGATTTCTCTCGATGACAACAAAACGTTTCGCGACAATGTGTCAGACGAAAATAATATCGTTTATTGTTTTGTTATCATAGTAGACGTTTTCATCGTTGACGTCAACGTCGTCGACGTTGACGCTATGATACATTGATTGAAACGAGCGAGCGTTGACGTTAAAAAATACAAATGATCGACGATTCGAATTTGACGCGTTTTCTTTTTGCTGATCTCGTTGATTTTGATTCGAGAAATCAGTTGTCAATTGTTTGCGTGATGAAAAAACTGACAAAATCGATTGTTGTTGTTGTACGTTTGAGAATTGATTTGCTGATTGTTGTTGTTGCATGTAAACACGATTTTGATTTCAAATTTGAACATAATTTTGCGAAACATAATTGCTCTGCGATACGAAATTCGAAAATTGAGCAAAAATGAAAACTGACTGAATGTCAAATCGAAAATAGTCGTTTTGAATATATTCATCAACAACATTGTCGTCATATGTAAGAAACTCAAAGTTCAGATTTGCAAACAATGCGAGTCGAATCTCGTCAAAATTCGAAACATCAATTCATGAGACGATCAGTTTCATTATACTAGTTACTCGACACTCATATCGCATATCGACTAGATATTCATGCGCAAAAACTCAAAAATTCGTACAATTGAACAGACAAAACGAGTATATATTGCGTGATTTGCAAAACAATTAGTTCAACAGTTATTAGTTTAATCATACTATTGTCTTTGTTATACATCTCTGATGTCATGCTCTTTACATTCTAATAACTACAATAATCTATCGGTTAGCATCATTCGTGTATAGCATTCAGTTCAACGACTGAACGTGTCTTGTTCTCAGAATTCGATTTGAACGAGAAATTTCTTCTATAAGTGTCGAAGCGAGAAATACGTTTTTCGAAAACTGAAACGAACATCAAATCGAGAATGAAAACTTTACAGCATACAATTAAGTATCGCAATTCAAATTGAATGTACTATCACATTGTCACGTATTGTTCAGCATAGAAAGCAAGTCAAAACTTGAAAAAACAAAAAGTTTTCAAACAGAACTGCGAGAGCAAGCTATTTCAACGCGATAAAAAATTTACAACATACAGCAATTGACTTCAATCATTCGATCTCGTTGTTGTTTTCAGCGACAAACGTCAATCATTTCAAGTTCTCGACTATTCATAGCAGTAACAGCAAATCAAAGAACGTCAAAACAATTGAAAAAGTTTGCGCATTTTGTCGAAACATTCATGCAAAATGAATCTTTTACATTCAAATTATTGAGAAACAACGCGAAAACAACGATTTCGATCGTTTTGTTTCTTTTGCAAAATATCAAAAGTCAAAATATTAAAACATTTTCAAGAATTGATCAAACGATGATTTCAACAAGAAGCATAACAAAATATTCTGTTCAGAAAATCACATGACGACATTTACAGAAACTCGTAACTGCAAAATTGCATGATGATTTCAATAAGAAATTTCTTAGACGATTTAAAAGTGACGCAAATGCGAAGTCGTTTTTTGCAATAAAATTCAAAATTAAAACGATAAGAAATTCACGTCTGATAAAATTAATAAAAAGTCAATCAAGACGATTACATCGTCGATGCTACATAGCACAAGAAATTGCGAATGTAACAAACATGAATCGCGATTGATTGACTCATTTTCAGTCAAATTCGCATAGTGAATGTTTTCATAAATCATAAATCACACGTCATAAGCAATAAGCAACAAACAATAACAGCGACGAGTTTTTTGCGACGAATCATGTTGACAGTATCGTCAAACATTGTCGCAAGAAGTTCTGCATGACTAAAAGCAATAGAAACAAAATCGTTGACGAAAAATCATCGAAATTCGAAAACAAAAATCAATTCGAAAGCGATGTTTTTATTGAATTTGAACAATTTCGTTTTCAGTTTTCAATCACGAAATTGCGATTTTCAACAACAAACAATTCAGATCATTAGCGTCTGCTTCGTACGAGTATCAATTTTGAACAAAAACGATCGCAAACGTTTTTTGAACGAAAATTTTTAGAAATGATTCGAATCGATCGATTTCGTGAAACTGTTCTGAATGCAATTTGATCAGAATGAATATTTGTTCGATTTTGACATTCTTCAATGCAAATCTCTTCATCATAAATCGTTTCGAGCACATCGAGTCGAAAAAATCAATCGTTTTTACTTTTCATAACACGAAAAAAGTCTTCGTTATATTCGTACAAATGTCTCATAGCGAGAGAACGACTTCAAACAAAACGCAAATCATACGATAAACACAAATCTTTTGTTTCTATCGAAAATCAAAAACATATACAGAAACATCAACAAGAAAGTTGTTCAATGAGCACGCAACAAATCTGACGAACATGTGATATGTTTGACGAGTTCACAATAGATCACAACATGCGATAAATATGAGAGCGAATATTAAAGCTCGAGAACAAACAAAATTCGAAATCGAACAAAAAATCACTTCTTAGTTTTATTTATTTCTTTATCGAAAGATGACTAATAATCTTGAAAGTTTATCTGAATAATAAAAGAAACAACTCTATCGAATTTGCAGTTGAGCAAGAAAATATGCTGTACAAACATTGAAAACAATTTTATCAAATCTTTCAATTCTGTCATTCGTTCGACGAAAACGTCAATTCTATCGTTTCGCTCATAGAAATTATTTGACCATTATAGTTCGACGAAGATTACAATCTGTATAGATCATATGAATGTCGCACGCAACAGATTTCGCATAAAACAAAGTATAAAAACGAAACGACGATAAATCAAACTGTTGAATACATCGTTTTATTTTTTGTTTCGTTGATTCGTTTGCACAATAGATTTCTGACGAAACGTCTAGAATTATACGTTATAATGAATTCAGACAATACGATCACATAGTTCGTTTTTTCGATGAATGTGCGAACACGAAAACAAAAATAACTTCGTCGTCTTTTCAATGAATGTGCAAATGCAGCGAAATGAATCGCTATACAAATAGTAATCGACAACGAGCAATGCGTTCGAAATTCATGAAATCGCACAAATTGCAAGCACAAAAAATTTCAATAAATCTGATTTCTTGATTTCATGCTAAAGAATTGACAGAACTTCATGAAAAAATAAAACAATTGTCGAAACAATCAAGCTTTCAAACGTCGACGAAATGCACTTTTGAAAGCATTTATTCTATCATAATTCAATTCGACTAGATCTGCTCATGTGAAAATCGACGTTTCGATTATAGTAGCATGATTTCGACAACGCAATAAGTCATAAATAGCGTTCGATCACAATAATATCATCGAAATTTCAAAACAATCGTCAATCTGACGTTTTGCGACGATTTTTGCGAACAAATCGATCAACTCGAGTCTGCTAAATGAGAAAATCACAATTACGATGATTTTTCAAGTCATTTCGATGTGACTCAAGCAATAATGCAGAAGTCAAGTCATAATGAAATCATAAATTTTTCGAAAAATTTCTGACAATCGAAAAAAACATTTCGTGTTCGAGTGAGTTTCAATTCAAAAAAAAGATTATGTATTTTTCGAGTGATTTTCAAAAAGAAATTATAAATTTTTCGAAAAATTTTTGACAACGAGAAATTAGTTCTTCGAATGATCTCGTTCAAGCAAGCGAAAAAAACAGTTTTTCGAATGATTTTCTCAACGCTCTCGATTGTGCATCAGACGTGATCGTCGATGAATATAATAATACTGATAATGCGCGAATTCTCGAGTCTGATCAATGAATGATTGAACAAAAACATATTCACGAATCTGAAATAAAAAAAGACATTGACGACGACTTTCAAACTCATACATAAATAGATGATTTAATTCGCTCATTGTCGTAAATTTCATGTGCAATTGTGAAACAGAAATTAGTTACTTTTGATATGATCACGCTCGCATTGACGATAATAGACGAAATTGAAAATTTAGCATGCAATTGCTTTACGTGTCATTAAGTTTTAATAAGAAAAACGTCGACAATATAGACAATTTTTGATCGAGCATTTCGATGAAGACATCTTGAAATCAATACGGAAATATTGTAGATCGAACAGAAATTATAAAAAAAAACGTCGTCAATAAAGACAATTTCTGATCGAATTTCGATGTGAAACGCATCTGATCGAACGTTTTGATGAGAAACATCTCAAAACATATGTTGATTTAATAAAGCAAACGAGCGAGATGATTCATTGAACATCGAACACGATTCGAGCATGCAAACACGATCGCAAATTGCGAGATATAAGTCATTGCAAACATCTCGACAGAATTTGAGCATGTTCATAAAAGTCGAAGAACGCTACAAAGTCAAGAATTGCGAAATATGAGTCGTTTGTCAAGACATCTCGTCAGATATATTTTTACATGTAATGCGACAAGAAATCGAAAGCGAGATATAAATCAATTGTCAAGACATTTCGTTCGAACTGAAACATACGAATAAAAATCATATTTTAACATGTGCGCAAAACTGCAAGATATAAATTGCTGTAAACATCTTGACATAATTTAAACATGCAAACATGAATCAAAGATTTGAATAATGAATCAGAAAATTGCGAGCAAGCATTTCATAAATTATACAATAAATTATCGTTTCAATTCAACGAACATTGACATGAGTTAATTTTACGTGAATTTCATAGCATACTATCGAAAAATAGAGCATGAATCATACATTCAAAAAACGACGATCATAAAAAATTTCGCATATAGCAGAATTTCATGACTTTTCTCGTCATGTAAAGCACAATAAATAAAACAATCAATTACTTTTGCAAAATCGTTTTCAAAACATGCATAATTCATCGAGAATATCGTCGCTCGAGACTCTGTCGCAATTCTTTAAATTTCAAAATAAATCAAGTTTGCAAATTCGTTCGATTGCTGAATATGCATAAAAATTCAAAAATAATCAAACGATTGCAAAGACATCAAAAAAGTCGTCTTGCTTTCTGAAAAAATTATAGTTAAAAGAAAAAAAAAAATTCGCTAAAATTTTTGCATCAGCTACAAAACATCGACATTGATAAAAAAACACTCATAAATATAATCAAGTCGCGAACAAGTCGTGCAACAAATTCAAATCAAATCATATAACGAAAAAGTATTTGAAAATCAACAACACGACAGTACAGTTTTTTTGATGATACAATCGACTCGAAAACAATCTAATATCATGACGTGTTCGATGTCGAGCGCTTTTCGCAAATATAATTCATTTGACAAATCAATTGATTTGAATAATCATGTCAATATCGCGACACGATAAACGTTTTATAGTTTCGAATAAATGATCAAATTATGATCAAATCATACAACGAAACGTATTTGATAGTCGATATCGCAACGTTCATACGTGCGATTTTTTGATGATACAATTGACTCGAATAATCGTGCACGATTTCATGTCACTAATTTTGTGTTGCTTATTGTCTAGAATTTACGACGCATGAAAGACTGAATCGTGTCAAAAACATTTTCAAAAATTATTGTTCGATCTGACTGAGCGCTGAGTATCGTGATAAAATAAAAATAGAAAATCGAAAAGATTTTCGAAATTTGATGTATTCAATGCGATCGCGATTATTTCATCAATAAAAAATCATACGTTGTTTTTGATATTCAAATCACTTTCGTCAACTCATCGACTTCGATATAGAAAACAGAAAAATAGAAAAGAAAATATTGACTCAAATTCAAATTTCATTGTCATCAATTAATTGTCAGTCATCAAACGAAAATTGTGAATTGTACGAAATCAAATTTTCGATCTTGAAAGCAACAAACAGTCGAGTCATCAAATCATGCTTTTTTTGAGTCATTCACGAAAATGATTTTCAGATTTTTAACGCAGATTGACTAGAAATCGAGAAAAATGATAAGATATTCGATGCGAAAATCACGATCACAGTGATTTTTCAAATTTCATAGAATATTCGATGCGAAGATCGCGATCATAACGATTTTTCAAATCAGTTTCACGAATACAGTTCATGAATACAGCATATGAATACAGCATATGAACATCGACTCATACAATTCTAACAATTGATTTAACAGTTGATCGAATCGAGCATTGTCATCTCAAGAAATTTCGATGTTAAGAAGAAGACGCGTGTAAGAAATTCAAAGTTCAGATTTGCAAACAGTGCGAGTCGAATCTCGTCAAAATTCGAAACATCAACTCATGAAACGATCAATTTCATCATATTAGTCACTCGACACTCATATCGCATATCGATTAGATATTCATGCGCAGAGATTCAGAGATTCGTACAATTGAACAGACAAAACGAGTATATACTGCGTGATTTGCAAAACAATTAGTTCAGCAATTATTAGTCTAGTCATACTATTGTCTCTGCTATACATTTCTGATGTCATGTTTCTTACATTATATTCGACATTTGATTGATCGCGATCGCGATAATCTATTTTCGACATGTCACGTTGTGATTGTCTATTTTCTCGTTGCTCGCGAATGTTTCTATTTTTGACATTGATCTCTCGTCGATCAATTTGTTCGAAAAACTGTTTGTTAATCAATTTTCATCATGAATGTTTTCGATCATTCAAATCTCGTAAAAAGTCACTCAATTTGATGTCATTGATAAATTTATTGACGTGTAGTTGAAAATCAACGTCGAACTCGTTTCAAATTTGTAATAGTTGATTGAATATTGACAATTCAATTGATTTGTTTAATCGAATTATTTTCTGCGCGTATTTTCTAAATTCACGTTTATGTTGTGCATTCGTCATACTGTATAATTTTTTGACGAGTTTTTCATGATTTTAGTTGACGATTTTCGAAATTTCTTTACTAAATATTTTTTTCACTGATCTAGATTTTGATTTAGTAGCAAAAATTCTTTTTCATGTCGATAAAAAATGACGTATATCAATTCAAAGCGTCATTTTTTAAACATTGAAAAAAATTGCGACGTACGATGTTTTCGTTCTTTGTAACAACGAAATTTTTTGTTTTAACTATGAACAAATGAACGTCACGAAAGACGATGCTTTCGCTAATAAATTTCATAATTGCGTCGATAATTACAGATTTGTCGTCATGAAACGAGTCGAAAAAGTCTAGATGTTTCGACTGAAATTGACTATTGTCATTGTCATCATTGTCATTTTCAAATGAATCGAATGAATCGAATGATTCAACTGATTTCTGCTGATCTCGTTGATTGATCTGTTGCATTTTTTGACGTATTTCTGCTCTAATATTCTCGATAGTTTGAATAACGACGACACTAACGACAATCGTGATAGTTGCTTGAAAAATTGAATTCATGAAAACAGCTATTGAGTTAAATTCTATGAATTGATCGTATATGATTTTCTCGACTGACGTCTCGCGTGTAATAGTCGAATTGCTATCGATAAACAGATTATTGTTGATTTGTTGATTATCGATAATAAAACGATGATCTGAATCGATAATAAATGAATAGTTTGAGACACGAGAAATTCTAACGTGAGTTTGATTTCGTTCGACTACGAGAATATCGTCTTCGTATCGAAATCGATTTTTTATACGTGAAACGATAATTTGAAATACAACTGTTTTACGATTCGAAATGATTGAAATATCATTAAATGTCGAATTGTCGTCAGATGTTTCGATTTTTTGTCTAGATTGAAAACTTTGATAGACAGATGTTTGTCTGTACTTTTCGATTTCTTTAAAGAATCGTGAAGCGATCGCTTTAAAGATAGCAATGTTGATAATTCATTCTGACGAATATTCTAGAAATTCGATTGACGTTATTTTGATTTCTCGAATTGTTGACGATTTTGCTGATCGAAAATTGATGTTTACAAAAATTATCACTGTCTGAATGATTTTTTTTGATAAAATTTTTGTCAACGAATGATTTGCTAACTTAAACTCATGAAGATGTCACGCAGTGACGACGATCTTTTTGCTTATCGATTGAGTTGAAATACGCGAGACTGAAATATCAAACGAAATCAATTTGATTGTCTAGTTAAAAATGTTTGTTATGTAATGACAAACTGATACATTACAATGATTTGTCAATTAGAGCAAATATTGCGTCAAACGATGACAACGAAATGCAATGAAATAAAAATAGCAAGAATAAATCAACAAAAAAAACGAGAAAATTTTCTGAAAAGAATGACGAGACTTTTCGAAAAAACAGACGTTAAAAGAAACAAACGCTAAAATAAAAATATTCGAGCGACAAATTCGTTTGACGTGATTCGTCATTTAGCAAATTCGAAAAGAGTTGACACGATGAAAAGTCGCAAACTAAATAGAAATCGATTGTTGATTCGAAAACGAGATTGTCGATGTAAAGTTGTTTGAATTGAAATCTGCGAAAAACTTTTGAATGACAGCTTTGTTGTTGATATTTGAATTGATTTTTTCGACTCAATTTGTTTCGAACTTCTCGACAACGAGATATTGAAATTGATAAACGCGCACGTTATGATTCGAGCGTTTTGTCAACTCATTCGACTGTGAATGACGTGTCGAATTCATGAGTAAATTGATTTTTCACGACAGTTAAATCGACGATTTAAAATTTTATGATTGACTATGATTTGTCAAACTGATGAAACTGCTGAAACAATACGTTTGATTGTTGACAAACTCGATTTGATGTAAAACGACGTATTCGATCGACAATCAATGATGTCAAATACGTAATACAGATCGAATCTATGATGCTATCATTTGCTAGAATAATCAGCTACTAAGAATCGATATCAATGAGTGTAAATGAATTGAATTGCTAGTTAAAATAGAAATTTTGCTTAAGTACAGTTAGTCAGCTAGTCAATTTAGCGCGAGTTAGCAATCATGTGTTCGTATCATTATTTGTTTAATTGTTTGTTTGACACGTTCGTGCGAATGCGAATTACATATCGAATATATCGATTACAATAATTATTTTCAGTGTTTTTTGTGAAAAAATTTGAAAAAATTTGAACGTGAATTATTGAACAAATGATCGCATTCGCATTGATTTAAAAATAAACGAAAAAACGTACAAAATAATATATGTTTTTTTGAAAAAAATTTGATTAAAAATGAAATATTGAATGACAAATTTAATTATATCAATATCAAAAAAAATGCAATCGATTTTTATTACAATCAAAAAAAAATATTTTACAATATTCGAAAACGTCGATTTCGTATAAAAAAACATGTTTATTTCATTGAATTCAAAAAATCAACAACAATTGTAAAAAAAACGTATAAATTTAATATCATCAAAAAAATTTATGCAATAATAATTTTATTATAAAATTTTATTCATTCAATGTCGTTTTCGATATAATCACATTTTTTTTTTCGAAAAAAAAAATTGTTATAACGAAATGTGTCGATCAAAAAACATAATTTTTTCAAATTTTTTTTTGAAAAAATCACGATAAAACATTTGAAATTTATAAATTTGTACAAATATTGAAAAAAAAATTGAAAATGAATTTTGAATTGAAATTCATATATTGCGAATTATATAAATGAAAAAATATTAAAAATCAACGATGCGATTTTTTTCGTTTTTGAAAAATCGCGATTTTCGAAATGTATTTTTATAAATTTTATTATTTGCAATTTTTTATTAAATTAAATCAAAATAAATTATCAATTCGAATCAAAAAAAACATTTTAATTTAACGATTTGTATTAAAAATTAACGTAACGAATTATAAAAACGATCGACGTACAATTTTTCAAAAAATTGATATTTTGCGATCAATTCGATTCAAAATATCAATTGCATTAACGTCAATATCGTTATACGAATTGTCGCAACAACGACGATTTTTTAATTATTCAATTTTTTTCGTTTTCAATTCATTTTTTATTTTATTTTTTCATTTTTTGTTTTTAATTCGTTTTTCATTTTTATCATTATTCGTTTTTAATTTATTTTTCGTCAACAATTCATTTTTCATTTTCAATTCATTTTTCAATTCATTTTTTTGTTTTTTTATTGTTTATTTTTTTTTCACAATTTGTTTCGTTTTTTTCGATTTATAAAAATCGAAAACGAAAATTGCAACAAAAAATATATTCAAATAAAATCAAAAAAATTAACAAAAATTGAAAATATAATTGAAAACAAATTGAATTTAATGCTAATTTGATTCGATATTAAACAATATATAATTTTTTGCAATTATGTCAATTGTGAAATTTTCGAAAATCGTATTCGAATATTGAAAATTTTTGCGATTGCACAATTCATAAATCGTATTCAAACATTGTCGATATTTATTTTTGATATCATTCAATTATTGTTGAAATCATTAAACACGATCGAAAACAATTTATAAATATTCAAATCGATTCAAATGCGATCGAAATACGACGTTAATTGATTTAATTTTATTTCGAATATTTTGTCATATTTCGAATTTTAATTTAACATTAAAAATAATCGTGTTGCGAAAATTTTGAATTGTCGCGATCAAATATTTGTGATGATTTGTCAATTTTCGCAATTGTGTTTTAAATTTTAAATATTTCGAAAAATATCGCAAAATACAAATTATAAAAAACAACGATTGCGATAAATATCATTGACGTCGTTTCATTTATCGTTTATTAAAATTTTTGAATTCGAAATTTGAAAAAAAAATTATGTTAAAAAAATAAATATCAATATAACGAAAAACGATATTTTATTTTTTTTGTCGATATTGATCGTCATAATCGAACATTTCGATCGCAAAAAAAATCATGTTTGATATAAATAATAATTTAATATATTTAAAATTGTTTTAACAATTTATTTAATTTCAATCGTACAATTTTGCAAAATACAAACAATCAAACGAAAAATAAACGACATGTTCGTATATTTAATAAAACACGTTAAAAATTAAATAAATTTAAATTTTCGCGAAACACGTTAAACAACAAAATAATTTAACGATCAAAACAAACAATCGTTATTTTAATCGACGACAAAAATTTTGTTTAATCAATTTCGTCAATTACAATTAAAAACGTTTCGCGTTAAATTGCATTGTTTTTTTTTTTTTTTTTTGTTTTTAATACATATTTGATGTCGTGTTGATTGTAACACATTTATTTTTCAATTTTTGTGTTTTTATATCAAAATTCAACATAATGTTTTCGATTCACGATTGATTCGATTGATTAATTCAATAATTTCAAACAAATTAAATCGAATTAAAAACGCGAAAATCGACAATACGAAATTTCACGTACAATATTCACAAACGATATTCGAAATTGTTTTCTTTGCGATAATCAATGTTGCAATTAATTGTTCATGAATTAAATTATTCAATCAAATAATATTGTTAATTCAAAAACAAATTCGTTATTTGCACGTATATAACAAAATATATTTAAATACAATCGCAAAAAAAAACGTACAAAAATCATTCAAAAAATGCAAAATTATTTCGAATAATTTCAAAAATATATCGAACGACGAAATCGATACAAAAAACGACAACAACAATAAAAATTCAAAAAAAAAAACATGAATATTACATCAAAACGACGTTTAACAATTATTGTAAATCGAATTATTCATGAATGATTCAACAACGTATTGAATCATTTACAATTTAAAATTTCGATATTAGATTCAACAACGTATTGAATCATTTACAATTTAAAATTTCGATATTAATTGATATTTTCAACATTTTTACATTAATTGTGAAAAAACAATCGACATCAAATCGAAACAAATCAAACGATTTCATTTTTTATCAAAAACAAACAATCGAAAATATCGACGTGATATAAATCGACATTTTTTTCGACAAAATTTTTTGTTACATAAACGTTCGAAAAAAACATCGATTACACGATAATGTTAAAAAATTATTAAACAACGAAAAAACAAAAAAAATTTAATGATAAATATGCATATTTGATAAAACGAATTTTTTTTATTTTCAAACATCAATATTCAATAAATGTATCAAAATCAAATTAAACATTTGAACAAAATATAATTTCGATGCGATCAACGATTTTATTTTGAAAATATAAAAAAAATACAAACGAATGTTTGAACGCAACATAAAACGATATTCGAAAATTATAAATGTATTGCAAAATTTCGAAACGCGAATCGTAAAATTATTTACGTAAAAAATATGCAAATATTTTAACGTCAACACAAATGTACGATTCAATCGATATTTTTCGATTTAATGCAATTTACAAAATCAAAATCATAATAATTTCGTATTATAAATTCGAAACAATTGTCAATTTTCAGTAATTGATTGCGAAATTGTTACACAATCATGTTTTTATTCGTTTTAATTACGAAAATTTTAAATCGAAAATAAATAAATGCGTGTCAATTATTACAATAAAAATTAACAAATGTTGTGTAATTTATTTTATTTATTATTGACATTATAATCATCGCGATTTATGACATATTTTTCAAAAATTTCAAAAATGATTTCGATTTTCAAATATATATCAAAAAAATATTCAATAAATTTCGTTTTGTTATAATATTTTTTGTGATCACAATCATACATCATGCGATTAAAAAATATTTCGCAAATAATAAAAAAACAAACATGATATTCGAAAATTTAACGATGAAAAATATATTACGTGTCATTTCGATTTTTTATATTATTAACATGCAACAAACAATTACGAATTTTACATATTAATTTGAAAAAATTTGAATTTTCGTGTTTAAAACGAAATTTGCAAATATTTTTAAAACAAAATCAAAAATCGAATCACAATCAACGCAAAAAACAATGAAATTTCAAGAATTATTTTATTAAAATGTAATTATTTCATCGAAACGATCAAAATTTTGCGAAACAATAAAAGAATTGTTTCACGCGTTTTTACATCAAAAAATTTTTAAATTAATATCAATAATTCGAATATGATCGATAAATTCGTTAATCGAAAAATTAATGTCAATTATAACAATATTATATCATGTTTTTTGAAAAAAAAATTCGACACGATTTCGAATTTTCGTTTTGTTTTCAAATTTTTTACAAACAATGATCGCGTGACATCAATTGTCGAAAATTCGAATATCGATTCATTAAAAACAAAAAAAACAACGAAAAATAAAAAAACGAATTCAATACGAAAACGAAACAATTGAAAAACGTGTCGAAAAATTGATAAATCGAATTCACATATGCGATGTCATTGTGTCTATTGTTCAATTATAAATAACAAAATATAGAAAACGCAAATTTTGAAATCGAATCGTCGAAAAAAATGAAATTTATTATTTTATTGAACAACAAAACGATCAAAAATGAACGTTTACGTACGATTTGAATTGACAAACATGATATAAAAAAATGAATATACAAAACGAAAAAATATTTAAATATATTTTGTATCGAAAATTTTGATTTATCAAAACGAATGAAAATTACAATTCAATGAAAAAAAATTGCAAATGAATTATAAAAAACGTTTCGAAAAATCAATAACGATGCAAAAAAATGTGATTACGAAAACGATTTAATATATATTGAATACAAATTTTGCATTTCGTGTTTGATAAAAACAATCAATCAAAATTTAATTAATAATTTAACACGAATCGATAAATTCAATGATAAAAATGACGTTAATGATCATTTTAAAACAAAAATTTCAAAACAAACGCGAAATGAAAAAAATAAAAAATATTTAATACGACAAAAACAAAACAAATTATCAATGATCAAAATGTGTAAAAAACAATTTGAATGTTTAAAATCAAAAAAACGAAATAAATAAAAAAATTATTAAAAACAAAAATGATTTTTTCATTACATGATGAACACGAACAACAATTAACAAAACAAAAATAACATCAATCAAAAAATATGCGAAAAAAAATGAAATTATTTGATGCGTTTTGAAACATTTTGAAACAATTCAATATTTTAAATGTAAATTTTGAATCAACAATGAATAATTTGAAACAAATTTCAATTGTTTAAAATTTGTTTTTGACGAAACGTTGTTAATTTGAAACAATGAAAAACAATAATTTTGATTATTTGATTAAACAATTCGAAACAAATTTTAAACGTCAAAATTAATCGAACATTTTTTTCGACGTATGTAATTTGATGATTGTTTCGATATACGAATGATATTGAATTATTATCATTATATTGATTATCATTTTAATGCAAAACAACATTTTTCAAAAAAAAAAAATCATGACAAATATCATCTGATGTAAAATGTCATGCAATGATATAAATAAACAACAGAATTTTAAATTGCAAAACTAATTATGAAAATTTGACAAATTATATGTAAATGATTTGATTATAAACGAAATTCGAATCGCAAATTTCGTTGTGATAAAATAAAAATTCAAACATTTTTCAAAATTTAACACATAATACGTTCGTCACATTATTTTTCGTTTTTTTTAATTTCGTTTCGAAACGATTAATTATTTTTTTCATTTTTTTCATCGATCGACGATTCGAAAAATATCGTTGATTAAAATTTGAATAATTGAATAAATCATTGCGAAAATTGAAATGATCGAAACAAATGCAACAAACATGATTTGAAATCGAAAATCAAAAAATCGACGAAAACGTAAACGAAAACGTAAATCATACGAATGAAAATTTTGATTGCAAAAATGAAAATCTTGATTGCAACGAAATGTAAAAAATGTTTGATTTTTTGTATAATAAAATGATCGATTTTTTAAACAAAACAAAACGAATCGTTTTCGCAAACGTAAATTGCTGAAAAATTTTCGATTTTGAATTTTTCAAATTTTGATTAATCGATGTTTTCTGATTGAATGCAAACAAAAAATAAACGATAATGCGAAATTGATATGAAACAAATGATCGAACGTCGAAACGTTACGAAAAAATCGAACGTTTTCGATGCGAATGTAAATCGAATAATTTAGACTTTTTATGAAACATGCAAATCAAATCATCGATAATGAAATAAAATTTCTAAATATGAAATTCTTGATGTTTTCGTACAAATGTTCGAAAAAATGAAATTAATCATGTTTTCATCGATTTCGATGTGATATTGAGTGTCGCAATAAAAAAATTCGAACATTTTGATGATATTGATTTAAATATCGATATAAATGTTGCAAAAAAAATAAACGAAACAAACAAAACAAACGAACAAATGATTGTTGACTTTTTTTCGAATTTGTACGTAAATTCTGATGTAAAAAATCGAAAATTCTATTTCTAAATATGTTGTTCGCGAATATGCTCGTGAAATTTGTTTTTGAAATTGAAATTTGCATCGCAATATTTGCACGTCATTTTTCAACAATTGATTTGTTTGATATGTTTTAAAAATCGAATCATTGACGAGAATTGAACGAAACATTAAAACGATAAATGATAATACGACGAAAAATTTGATGTAAAAATAAATGATTTCGCGATAAATTCGAACGAAATAATAGAAAATGCATATGTTAAATCTCGATCAAATTTCTGTATAATGATGAAATTTGACTAATTATTGAATCATGCGAAAACAAAATTTCGAAAACATTTAAACAATAAATCAAACACATTCGACTTTAAATATTGATGTTGAATTTGTTAAAAATTTTGCAAAAAACTCATTATTTTGTTGTATAAATCAAATTTCAAAATATCGCATATGAGAATTGAATCGAAAATATCGATATCGACGAAAATTGATGTTGATTTTGAAATTTTCTGTTTGATTATTTGTTTGATTTTTTGTTTAATCGATTCGATACGTTTTTTGATTCGAACTTTTACGAAAATTTCGAATTCGATTTTCTTTTGAGTTTTTTTTTTTCGTTTTTGAGTTTTCTTGATTCGTTTTGTTTTACGTTTGACTCGTTCAATCTTTTGTTCGATTTCTTTAATCAATTCGCAAAAAAATTGTGATTTTTTTTTTGCATAATCAAAATATTTTTATGTCAAATGATATGACATTCACAACATTCAATCAATTCATATTTATTTCGAAAAAATTCAACAACGATTAGTTCTTCGAATGTAAAAATTTTCGAAAATCAATTTTGACGTTGTCGAAAAAACGTAATCGATTTTCGCGTTTGATTCGTGAATCAAAATAATTCATTGCGAAAAAAAACGAACGATTTTCTAGATAAATAAATAAAATATCGAAAGATTTTTCAATAGAAATGATAAAATAAATATTGAATACTGATTGAATGTTTTGATTCGTAAATTGTAACTCGAAATGTTATTAAAATTATCATCGAAACAAAAAACAAATGTTGATTTGTTAAATAAATAAATATAATTGTCAAAAGTTTTCGAAACAAATAGATAATTCGAATGTTGAATTATCGTAACGATTTTGAAATCTGATTTGAAATTTCAAAATCGATTTTCTGAAAATGTGAACGTTTGTTTAATTTCGCGTATCACAAACGAACGATAAAATAAATAAAATAAAATCGAAAATAAATAAATAAAATGAAATATTGAAATTCGTTGATAATTTAGATATTGAAATTTGATTAACGAATTTCAATGTTCAATTCGTTGTTTTATTTTCGATTATGATGAAAACATATACGAAAACATATTTCGATTGAATTTGTAAAAGTTTAAAATAATGTAAAATGTTATGCAATGATATAAATAAACAACAAAATTCTAAATTGCAAAATTAATTATGAAAATTTGACAAATCATATGTAAATGATTTGATCATAAACGAAATTCGAATCGCAAATTTCGTTGTGATAAAATAAAAATTCAAACATTTATCAAAATTCAACACATAATACGCTCGTCACATTTGACGTATATTGTTTTTAATTTTTTTTGTCATTTTTTTGTATCATTATACGTTTTTCAAATAATAAAATTTTGTATGATAAAACACGCGTTCATGTTTAATTCAATTATTTCGTTGTTTCGATTTGAATTCAAATCATTTGAAAAATTTTTTTCGTTTGCATTGTTTTTTTTTTGAAAAGTTTCGTCATGACGTTTGAAATTTGAAATATTCAATTTTTTACGTACAAATCGATCTTTTTTTTTATTTGATATAAAAATTTTTAAAACATATTTTGATACATATTGAACAAATAATATTTTTAAACAAAATTATTGATCGATTTGATGTATTCGTATCGATTTTAATCATTTTTTTTTTATTTTTTTGTCGTTGTTTTTTTTATTTGATTTTTGTTAATTTAAGAATTACGCATAAATCAATGTTCGTGTGAATATAAATTTTCAAATTTTTTATTTAACGTTATACAAATCGAACAATGAAATTTGTTTTTAATATTTGTAATTAATGTTTGTTTCGAATAATCGATCGATATATTTATTAAAATCGAATAATATTTTTTAAGTTTGTCGTTTGCGCATCGTATCGAAATTTTAAAAATTGCATATTATTTTAATGTTGATACGATAACAAAAATTAATTTATTAATTTTTTCGCAAAAAAATGTTAATTTACGACATAACATGATTTTTATAAATTTATAATAAAATTTCGTTTTCATATTGTTTTCGTCAATTGATATCGAAATTAAATTTAATAAAATAACGTTTGATCGAAAATGTTATTTTATAAACGTATCGTTCAAATTTGTTATAATTATATATATTGATTATAATTGTGACACGTTATTTATATCGTTCAATTTAAATTGATTATTTATCAATTTAATCGATATTATTGTTGTTTCGATAAACATTTTTTTTGCACGTGTTATTATCAATTTGTTGTATATATTTTTGTTTATATTCGAATATTGTCGTTTGTCGCGTGTGTTTCGTTCGACGTCGTAATTTCGTATTTACGAACAAACGCATATATTAAATTGTTCGCAAAAAATTCGTATTTTATGAAAAATTTCAATATTTTGATACAATCGCGATAATACAACGAATAACGATTGACGAAAAATTTTTCAATTATCGATTTCACGACAAATTTTTTTTTCATTCATTTATCGTTATGAATATTTTTGTTCAATTTGTTCAACATATTTTATCAATTGATATCATTTTTATATGTGCGTGTTTTTCACATAAATTTTAATTTTTCGTCGATATAAAATTGATTTATCGTTTTTTTAATATATTTGTTGTCGTTAAATTATTTAACAAAAACATATGCGCACGATAATTCGAAAAAATAATATAATTTTTTATTGTTGAATTTTGTCGTTTGAATTGTAATCAATTTTCAACGATTTTTCAATTTTGATATCGATTACGTTTTTATAAATTATGATTTTGATAATCGAATTTTCGACAAATTTTTAAATTTTTATTTTGATAAAATTGTCAAAATTTGTATCGTTAATGATTGATTCGATATTGTCAAAATAATCAACATCGATTTTCGATATAATTTTTTTGTTTGTTTGTTCATTTTGATTTTTATTTTTTTTACGAAAACGTGATTTTGCAAATATGTGTTTTTTTATTGTTTTATCATTTGCGATTAAAATTGATAATATTTGATATTTGCGCGAATAAATTGAAAAAACGCGATTGTTTTTATCGATATAAAAACAATTTTGACAATATCATATTTTCATTTGTTGATTTTAGAATGCGATAATTGAAAAAACGAATTCGAAAATTTATGATATTTTTGATTGTAAAAATTTCAATGAAAATCAAAACGAAAAAAATGAAAATTTAAAAAACGAAATTTTGATATTCAATTAAAATCAATTGTTCGATAATGAACGATAATTGAAATAATAATAATTAAAAATTCAAATTTCGATGCAACGATTCATATTTTGTTTCAAATTGTTGAAAATCAATTTCAAATTCGTTTTTAAATATGTTTGTGTTCATTTTGTCAAACAAAATTTTTGAAATGTATTCACGTATCAAAAAATTTATCGATTGTTGTTTCGATATAATGTCGCAATATATATAAATTGCACATATAATTAAAAATAATTCGTAATTTTAACGTGTGTTGAATTTGATGTGATTAAATTTCGCATTAATTTAATTAATAAACAAATTATTTTATATTTTTCATTTCATTTTTACGTCATTTGTTTGTTATCGTCGTTGCGAACAAATTTATATCGTTATTATCATATTGTAAACGTCAATTATTCGTCGTGATCGACAATTTCGATAATTCACGAATTGTTGTCAAAAATTTCATCGTTTTGTTTTTTTTCGTCGAATTTTTCACTTTTTTACAAATTCAATCGAATAAAAAAAATTTGCAAATTTGTTTTTTTGTTTCAAAAAAAACGTTATTTTGTTATTTTCGAAATTGTCACGTTATCGAAATTTTGTTAAAAATTCGTGAATTCGCAATTAATGTTGTTTTTTTTATAAAAAATCGCGATTGTTTTATCAATAAAAAATTTTTGCATCAAATAAACGTTAATGCAAAAATTGTTTGATTAAAAAAAAATTAAAAATTAAATTTTGATGTTGAAAAAAATCAACACAAAAATTGAAAATTTCATCAAAAATTCGAATTGTGTCAAAAATCGCGATTATTTTATCAATGAAAAATTTTTGTATGAAATAAACGTTGATACAAAAATTGTTTTAATCAATAAAAAATCAAAAAATTTGAACAATGAAAAAATTTAAATTTTGATATTGAAATTTTTGTTTTGCGTGCGTTTTTCGAATCGAATCAAATAATACAAAATTTAATCAAATTTGTCGTTATTTTGTCGATTTGAATTGCACGAAAATAAACAAACATTCGAAAACAAAAAATTATAAAAAATGTAAAATAATTCGCGTATGTGAAAATGTTCGAAATTCGCATTTTTATTGATATATATATTTATTGTTGAATATTCGATTTTGAAAATCGTTGTTCATCGAAAACGAAAAAAATAATTATTGTCGTTAATGTTGTTTTTTGAAAATGAAATAAAACGATGCAACAAATGAATGAAATTTTTAAAAAACGACGTTTTTCACGATAAAAAATCGATTGATGAATGAATACAAAACAAAAAAAATAATTTTAATCGTCGATATCGATATTCGAAAATAAAATGAAACGATACAACAAATAAATGAAAACAATCAAAAATAATATTTATTACATTATGAAAACGATTGACGAAATGAATAAAAAACAAAAAACAATATAACGAAAAAAAATATCGCGAATTCGCGAAAATTTTCAAAAAAATACGTTTTTATTCATATCGAATCAAATTCAAAATAAATATTGATAATTTTGATAATTTAATTTAATCGTTTTATTCAACGATCGACGAATAAATATTGCGAATTTTGATCGTTCAATACAATCGTTTTATTCAAAAATCGACGAATAAATATCGCGAATTTTGATCGTTCAATACAATCATTTTGTCGAAATATCGCAAATAAATAATGATAACATCGTTTCGTTGCGCAAAAAAAAAATTTGTCGAAATTTACAAACGATATCGATGTTATCGTTCGAATCACGAAAAAAAAAATACATTTTAATTGAAATTAGAAATTTTGCGCAATGATTTCGTCACGTTTGAAACGTTAAAAAAAAATCTGTTTCGTAATATACATCAATTAAGAAAAATTTATTGCAAAAAAAAATATCGCGTTGATCACAAATTTCGATTTTAAAAATCGTTATATTTTGAAAATATCATTACGTCGATTGAATTTTTCAAATTACGATCAAAATTCAACAAATAAATGTGTAATTTACAAAAAAATTGAATTTAAATTGAATTGTTTGAAAACAAAATGAAATATTTCAATTCGAAATTTTTGAAAATTTGTTTTTGTTTAATATCAAAACAAACATTTTTTCAATAAGACGAAAATATCAAATAAAATGAAACAATAAACATTAACAATTGCGTGTCAAAAAAATGAAAAACAATAATCGTGAAAATTTATTTCGATTTGAATTAATAATCGACATGCAAATTCATTTTTTTAATGATTTCATTGTTTATTTTGTTTTTTCGAATTTGATTAATTGAATTGTAAATGCAATTTTTATTTTAATTGATATTTTACATATCAATTTTCAAAAATCGTTTAAATTTGCAAAATTTTGATTTTTTTATTTCATATTTCACAAATCAATTTTCAAAAATTGTTTGAATTTGCAGAAAAAAATTGTTTAAATTTGCAAAATTTTGATTTTCATTTGATATTTTATAATTTAATTTCGAAAAATTGCGTAAATTTACAAAATTTTGATTTGTTTATGTTTCATTAATAAATTTCAAATCACATTTTATAATGACAATAACATTCGTAAAAACATTCGTAAAATCGACATTCGTATGAACAATGAAACAACGTATCAATATTTTTTTAAAATGAATAAATTAACGTTTAATAATTTAATCAAATTTTTTCAATAAAATCGACAAATTGAAATATTTTTTTGAAATACAAAACACACGACATACATTTTGAAAATTTGATACGAAATATTCGAAATTTTGTCATGATTTTGTTTCATGAAATAAACATTTTATGATCGATTTTTATGAATTAATTGAAAAATTATCAATAAATCGTTCGAAATTGAACGACAATCGTTGAACAAATATGAAAAAAAAAAGAAATAATTTTCGTTTTGAAAAAATTCGAAAATTTCGAACAAAAAAAAATTAAAACAATTTTGAAATTTCGTTAACGTGAAACAAATGATGATTCGCACGCATTTGCAAAAATTTTGAATAAATTAAACAATTTCGCAAAAAAATATTCGAATGTCGATCGAATACGTTCGATAATGAAAAATGCAATAATAAATCGAATAAATATTTTTGAAATTTCAAAAAAACAAACAAATTCAAATGTTTCAATTCAAAATTTAACACAAATTTTTAATAAAAAATACGACAATGCAACATTTTTTACGACGAGTTTTTTGTCACAATTGAATTTGATACGAACAAATCGCGAATTAAAATATAAATTT
>JABSSW010000087.1:0-52028 GCA_018902385.1 Physcia stellaris
TTTTTTCAATTTTTCGAATCGTTTTTGATTTCGATAAATTTTGAAAATGTTTTGTTTTTTATTTTGCGAATCGTATTGACGTCGACGATTGCTTTTTTTTTTGAATAAAACAATTTTTTTTTTATGTTTCGATTCATCGCAATTGTAACAATTTCGATTTTTTCGTCGACGAATCGATATTTTTTTTGTTTTTATCAGATTGATTTTTCGTTTTATCAAATTGCGCAAAAAAGTTTTTTTTGACGAAATTTTTGTTTTTTTGACGTTCACGATTTTCGAACGAAAAAATTTGCGAAAATCGAAAACGTTTTGAAAATTCTTGATAAAATGACGATCGTTTTGCATTGACGATTTTGAACAAAATTTTTTGACGAATCGTCGACGAAATTGCATCGAATGTGATAATTTTTCGTAAAATATCGTTCAAATCATAAAGAAATTTGTTTCGTTTGATATTTTCGATAACATTCAATTTTGTTTTTAACGATTCGAAATGCGTCGCGAATTCATTTATCGTTTTTTTTGTTTAACATTATTGTATTTTTGATTCACATCAAAACGACGAATTTCAAAAAATTCGATATCGTTGTGAAAAAATTTCGAAAAATGCGATTACGTCATCATCAATTTTTTTTGATGTTAATTGATTTTTTGATACGATTTTCATAATTCGATTGAAATCGTATCAAAAAATTGTTACGTTCAAACGATTTTGATACAACGTTTGAAAAAATAATTAAAATTTGCGTCGAAAATTTACACGACATTTCGAATTCACGATTGAAATATTTTAATATTTCTGACGTTGTAAATGAATAAATTTTTGAATTTGAATTCGATAATTCGTCGAAAACGCGAACGTTTCGAAATAAATTTATTACGAAATTTTTCGTTGTCGTTATTGTCATCGTCGTTTTCGTTATTGAAAAACGTTTGTGAACGTTTTTGTTTTTTTTCAACAACGCGAATTGAATTAATTTCGTTTTTTCGAAATGACGTTGTATCGAAACGTTTGATTTTTTTCAAAAACAATTTATATTCACGTTTGTTTTTCGTTTTTTTTTTTTCAATTATCGTTTGAATTGTTCGCAATTGTGCGTAATCAATTTGATTATCGAATTCGAAATCGTCGACGTTCGTTGAAACGACGATAATACGTCGAAACGACACGCGAAAAACAACAACAATGCGTTCGTCGTTTGATGAATTTTCATGAATTGAAATTAATTCGTTTCGTTGATCGATTTCAAATTGAAACGATTTCACGATCGTGTTGTCGAATGATAATGATTGAAACGAAATGACGATATTGTTTCGAATCACGAACGCAACGACAACAAATGTTTTCGAAATTTTAAATGACGTCATTTGATCGAACAATCGTTCACGAAAATTTAAACGATTCAAAATTGTAAAAAAATATACGATTGAATGATCAAATGATTACAAACAAACGCAATGTTTACGAAACGATAATGAATTATCGTGATAACATTGTGAATAATGATAAAATTGAATCGTGAAAACGAAAAAAAATGAAAATTTTCGAAATGTTATATTTTATCGATCAAAACGTTAAATTCGATCAAATTAACGTGTTTGACGATTTTGACATGACATGACATTAAATTTTGCGAATTATCAAATTTTTATCGTTAAAAATTTCGAATTATTTTTGATTTTCAAAAATTTGTTATAAACATTAAATTTTCAAAAAAATAATTAATTTTTTTTTCGAAAAATTATTAAAAATTTTACGTTTTTTTTTCAAAATAATTTTTCGAACAATCAAACGAATACAATTTAAAAATAATATTAAATTCGTTTTGTTACGAACATGTTTTGAAAAAAATATCGATAAAATTTTTCGTTTTTATCGAATAATTTTGAAAAAATTTGAAAATTAAAATAAATTTCGAATTCGAAAATGAAATAACAAAAAATTTGTAAAATTTTATTTTATCAAATTTTTGAATTTTTTCGATTTTTGATTTAAAATCAAAATCGACATATATAAATCGTTTCAAAATTTAAATATTAAATTTTATAAAATCAAAATTTTTTTAAAATAAAAAATAAAAATAAATTATTTCGAAAAATTTATTTAAATTTTAAATAATTTTATTTTAAATTCAAACATTATAATTTTAAACGAAATTTCGAAATTTTAATAAAAAATAAAATTTGAAATTTTTTTTTCGAAAAATTTAAAAATTTTGAATTATAAAAAAAAACAATTTCGTTGTATAATAACAAAAAAATTTTTAAAACACGAAAACGAAAATTATCGATATTTTCAAAAATTTTCAAAAAAACAAAAATTTTTTTCATAAAAAATTACAAAATCGTCAATATAATTTTCAAATATTTTGAAATGAAATTTGTTTTTAAAAAAAATGAATGTTATTAAATTTCAATTTTTAACATGAAAAAACGTTTTTTTTAATTCGAAAAAAATTATTATCGAATTTGAAAAAAAATTGAATAAATAAAAAAATTTAAAAAAATCGACGATTTGAAAAATAACGATTTTTTCAAAAAAATTTAAATTTCAATATAATCGACATATTAATTTTTTATTTTCGCATTCGATTTTGATATTTATTATTCGATATTCAAATATTAACAAATTAAAACAATCGTAAAATGTTTAAAATTTTGAAATTTTTTTTTTTTCAAAAAAATTTTTTAAAAAATTAAATAAAATTTTGCAAAAAACGAAAATCGAATTTAAAAAAAAATTTCAAAATTACATTCGAAAATAAATTTTTTCATTTTAAAACAAAAACGAAAATTTGAATTGAATAATTTTTTCAAACGTTTCAAAAATCGAAAATCGAAAAAAAAAAAATTATCGAAATACGAATTTTGCAAAATTTTCAAAAAATTAAATTTTGAACGTTTCGTTTTTGAAAATTTTAAATTTTGAAAAATCAATCGATTAAATCGAAATTTAATTTTGAAACATCAATCAAAAATTTAATTATTTGAATTTGAAAAAATTAAAATTCGAATAAAATTTTTGCAAAAAAAAAAAAAAATTGTTCGAAATGAATTCAATCATTTTTTGAATAACATTTGAATATCAAAATCAAATTTAAAATTTTAAAAAAGCGTTAATCGAAATTCGTTATTTTCGCAATTTTATCAAATTTAAATCGTTTTTAAAATTTAAAAACAATTTTAAAAAAATTTCAAAATTTTCGAAAAAAATTTATTTTAAAAACGATTGAAAATAAATTTTTAAAATCAATGCAAAAAAAATTCGAAAATTTCGAAAAAAAAATTTAAAACAAATATTGAAAATTTTTTTTTACGAATAAAAAAAATTTTCGAATTTGCAATCAATCAAAAATTCGAAATTAAATTTTTTGTCAAAACGTTAAAAAACGTTTCAAAATTTCAAAATATTAAAAATGAAAAAACGAATTATCGATAAAAAAATTTGAAAACGTTTTTCAAAATGTTAAATCGAAACAAAAAATTTTTTAAATTTTAATTCGTTCGAAATTTTTTCGATAAACGAAATTAAATCAATTATATTCGTTTTTCGAAATATTTGATTCAAAAAATAATTTTTGAATTAATTTTAACGTTTCAAATTTTAAAACGTTTTTTTTATTCGTTTAAAATTTTGAAATTTTCGAAAAAAATTTCAAACGATTTTCGTTTTTGAAATCATCACGAAACAATCGAAATTTAAATAATCGATAAAAAAAAACGTTACAATTTTAAATTTTTTTTTAAAAATAAAATTTTTTTTTCAAAACGTTTATTTTTTGTTTAAATTTCAATCGAACGTAAATATTAAATAAAACGATTAATTTTTTACAATTCAAAATCGATTTCGCAATTTTTTTATTTCAATTTCAAATTTGAACGAATTTCGTCGAATTTTTGTTTTAAATAAATAAATTTTGATTGAATTTAAAAATTTTCGAAACAATTAAAACATTAAAAATTAAATTTTATTGAACGATTTTTAAAAATTTTGAATTTGAAAATTAAACGAAAATTTAAATCGAAAAAAATTTTGTTATTGACGAAATCAATTGTAATTTTTGAAATTTCGATACGATTTAAAAAAAATTTAAATATTTTTTAAAAAAAAATTCAATTTTAAATTTTCAAATTCGATTTTCGTTTTCAAAATTTCGATTCGACGAAAAATGAAAAATCAAATTCGATCGCAATTTTAACATTCGAAATAAAAATTTTCGAAAAATTTTGAATTAATTTTCGAAAATAATTTATATTTTTTTAAACGTTTAATTTCGAATTGAAAATCGAAACGAAAAATAAAAATAAAATTTTTTTGAAAAAAACAAAAAAATTTTTCGAAAAAAATAAAAATTCGAAAAATTTTGTTTTCAAAATTAATTTTTAAAATTCAACATTCAATTTACAAAAAAATTTAATCAAATTTTTTAAATTAAATCAAATTCAAAATCGTATTTCGATTAACGAAAAATTTCAAATGTTTTTAATTTCATTTCGAAAAAAATTTTCAAAAATAAATCAATTCAATTTATTTCAAATCGTAAAACAATATTTTTAAAAATTTGAAAAAAAATTTCGATTTTTTTATATTTAACAAATTTTGATTATTTGCGAAATTTAATTAAATCGAACGATTTATTGAAAATCAATCAAATTTAAAAAAATTTTGTTCAAATTTATCGTAATTGAATTTTTAAAAAATAAATTATCGATAATTTAAATTTTAAATCGAAATTTCGATTCAAATTTTCAAAATACGAAAACAATCGTTTAAAAATCGAAAAATTTTGATTTAACATAAATTTAATTTTTTATTTTTTTTTATCATTAATTTTCAATTTTTATTTTAATGAAAACGAAATTTATTTTCAAAAAATCGAAAATGAAATTTATTATTGTATTTCAAATTTTCAATTTTATGACGAAAAACAAAATTTGAAAATTCAAAACAAAATTCAATTTCAAAAATATTTGAAAATTTTCAAAATTTTTTTCGTTTTTTTCGAATTTTGTATTTTCGAAAAAAAAAAAAAAAAAAGAATTCGTCAAAATTTAATTTTTGAAAAAATTCAAATCAAATTTCAAATACATTTTCAATTTTTTTTCGTCGTTCGATTTAAAAATTTTTTCAAAAAAAAAAATGAAAACAAAATTTCACGATTTTAAAAACGAAAAAAATTTTTCAATTAAAAAAACGAAAATTTTTAAAAACGTTTTGCAAATATTAACAAAAAAAAATTTAAAATTAAATTTGAATACAACAAATTCAAAAAAATAAAATTTAATCAAAAAATTTAAATTTTTTAAAAAAAAAAATTTTATTGATATTTTTTTCGAAATTTAAAAATCAAACAAAAAATCGAAAAAAAAAAAAAAAATTTTTTAAATTTTTAAAAAAAGAATCAAAAAAACGATTTACGATTTTTAAACAAAATTCGATTTTTGAATCAAATTTTGTACATTTGTGATTAAAAAAAAATTTTGTTAATTAACGCAAATTTAAAAATGATTTTTTATTCAAAAAAATTTTTGTTAAAATTCAAAAAAATTTTGAAACAAAATATAAAAAAATCAAAAATTTTTCGAAAATAATTAAAATTATTTTTTTATTAAATTAAAAATCAGAATTTTCAAAATCATCGAAAATTTATAAATTATCAAATTTCAAATATGACAAATTCGAATTTGTCATATCGTTTGAATTTATAAAACAAAAAATTTTCGTAATTAATTGAAATAAAAATTTCATTTGAATGTTAATTTTTTCGAAATTTTCGAAATAAAAATTTTCAAAAAATTTTTAATTTCGAAAAAATTTTTCAAAAATCGATATTTTTTTTATTTCGAAATCAACATTTAAATTTTGACGTAATTTAATTTTTGAAAATTTTTAAAAAATTTTCGAAAATTTTTTTAAAAATGTTCGTTTGTTCAAAATTATTTTTTATTCAACGATAAACAATTTTTTTTTAAAAAAATTTCAAAAAATAAACAAAAAAAATCATAATTTAAATTCATTTTCAATTTTGAAAATTCAAAAAACAACGAAAAAAAAATTTAAATTCGAAAAAATTTTTCGAAATATAATAAATTTGTTCGTTTTGTTTTAAAACTTTCAAAACAACAATTTTACGCGACAATTTCAATTCGAAAAACAACAATTTTTTTTTTTGCAAATTTCAAATTTTTCAAAAAAATCATTTTTCGATAAAAAAAAAAATTTTTTTCGTTTTTATCAAAATATTATCAAATCAATAACAAAACAATTTTTACAAAATTTTGAAAAAAACGAAAAATTTAAAATTTTTCGAATTTATTACGAAATTGAAATTTTTTAAAATCAAATTTTTTTTTAAAAATCATTAACGTTTTCGTTTTTTTTCAATTTTCGATCAATTATTTTTTAAAACATATCATTTTTTTCAAAATTTTTTCGAAAATCGATTTGAAAAAAAATTTTTCGAAAACAAAAATTTCGATTTCAAATTTCAAAATTTAAAAATCAAAAATTTCGAACAAATATTCAAAATTCGAATTTTACGATTTTAAATTTTAATCAAAATTGATAAATTTTGAAAAAAAATCGATTTGAAAATTGTTAATTAATAAAATTTTTCGAAATAAAAATTTTTCAAATTTGATTCAAAAATTTCAATAAACGTTCAAATTTAAAACGAACAAATTATTTTGAAATTTTTCGACGAAAAAAAAAATCGAAAAATGCAAAATCGCAATTTTTAATAACAAAAATTTGAAATTTTCAAATCATGAAAATCAAAATTTCGAATCATAATAAAAAAAATTTTTATTCGTTTTTTAAAATTTCAATTTTCGATTTCAAAAATCGAAATTAAAATCAAAACGAAAATTGAAAAAATTTCGATTTGAATTTCAAAATTCAACGAATTTGAAAATAAAAAAAAATTTGCACATCGAAAAAAAATTTTTGAAATTTTTAAAAAATTTTTCAAATTGATTTGAAAAATTTCAATTTAAACGATCAAATTAATCAAAATTTTGATTTTTTATTTTTTTGAAATTTCGTTTTCAAATTTTTTGTTACAAAAATTTAAAAAATTTGAAAAAAACAAAAAATTAATAAATTAAATTCAATTTTTGATATGCAAAAATTTCAAAAATTTTTTTCGCAATTTTTAATTTGTTTTCGAAAATTCAACAAAAAATTATTGTGAATTTCAAAATTTTTTTCGAAACAAATTTTCAAATTGTTGAACGAATTTAAAAATTTTCGAAATTCGATTATTTTCGAAACGTTCATTTAAAAATCAATTTGAAAATGAAATTTATCGATTTTTCAACAAAATTTATTTCAATTTTTTTATTAACAAATCAAAATTTTCAAAAAAAAAATTTCAAATAAATTTTTCGATTTCGAAAAAAAAATTTCAAAAAATTTTTTTCACGAATTTCGATTTCGAATTCAATTCGATTTTGAATTTTCGAACGAAATAAAATTTTTTCGAAATTTTTCAAATTTTAAATAAATAAATCGTTTTCATTTGTTTTCGTTTAATTTTTGAATAAATCGTGAATCGAAAATTTGATTTTTTTTTATTAAAAAAATCATTCAACGATCGCAAATTGAATAAATTTTAAAATTTCGCAATTTTAAACAAATATTAAAATTTTTGAAAATTCGAAAAATTTTTTAAAAAAAAAAATTTACAAAATTGATCATTCGTTCGTTTTCAATTCGTTTTAATTTGAAAAAAAAATCAATTAAATTTTTCGAAAAAAATCAAAAAAAAAAAATTTCGTTTAAACAAATTTTTTGATAATTAAATCGAAATAAAAAAAAACAAAAAAATTCAATTTAAAAAATTTTCGAATTCGATAATGTTTTTAATTTTTCAAATTCGAAAACGTACAAATTTTCGAAATTTTCGAAAAAATTTTTTGAATCGAAAAAAATTTTTTTTCGAAAATTTAATTTGAAAAAAAATTTCAAAATTTGTTTAAATTTTTAACATTTCATTATTAACAATTTTATTTAAATTTCCGAAATTAATCAAAAAAAAATTTGTTTTCGAAAAAAAAATCGAAAATTTTAATTTAATTGATTATCGATATTTTTAAATACGTTTTCATTAATAAAAAAATTGCGCAAAAAATATTCATAAATTCAAAAATTTTTTTCAATTTTTATTTTCGATATAACATTTCAAAAAAATTTTTAATTTCGAAAAAACGTTGAAAAAATTAAATTTATATTTATCAAATATGTTCAAAATAATTAAATTATCATTTTTCAAAATTTTGAACATTGTTTACATTATTTCGAAAAAACAATCGTTCGTTTTTTTTAAAAAATTTTGAATAAACAAAAAAAATTTTGAACAAAAATAAATCAAAACGAATTTAAAAAATTTCGAAATCATTTGAATAAAATCGAAATTGAAAAAATTTTCAAATCGTCGAAAAATTCGTCGATTTAAAATTTTATCATTCGAAAAAATTTCGAATAAAACGTTTTTTGTCAAATTTTTTTTTTAAAAATTTTTGATTTAAAATCGAAAAAAATAAATCAAAAATATCAAAAATATTTCAAAATCAATTTTTTGAAACGTGATTTATTTCGAATTTTGATTTCGTATTTGAAAATCAAATCGAAAATTTTTAAATTCAAAAATATGACGAAAATTGAAAATCGAATCGTAAACAAACGTAAATTTGTTCGTTCAAATTGAAAGTAATAAAAAATTTTTTTGTTTCGAAAATTTTTTCGATTTAATGAAAAATTTTATTGAAAAAACGAAAATTCGAAAACGTCAAAATTTTAAATCGAATTTTCAAAAAAAAAATTTTTAAATTGAAAATTTTTTCAAAATTTTTCGATTTCGAAACGTTGCGTTTTCAACGAAAAATTTCAAAAAAATTTTTTATTTAAAAATGAAAAATTCGAAAAAAAAATCGAAAAAATCGAAATTTGAAATTATTTCAAAATGATTCGAAAAAATTTTAATATTCAAATAAAAACAAATTTTCGATTTGAAATTATTCAAAAAAAATAAAAAAATCGAATCGAAAAAAAAAAAAAAATTTCAAAAATAAAAATTTTGATTTCGAATTTCGAACGAAAATTTTCGAAATTTTTCGAATTCAATTTTCGAAAATTTTCGAAATCATTCGAAACGAAATTGAAAAAAAAATTGATTAATTTTTCAAAAAAATTAAAATTTTGAAAAATCGAACGTTTAAAAAACAAAAAAAAAAAAAACGAAAAAAAAAATTTCGAAACGAAAAAATTTTTCGAAAAAAAAAAATTTGAATTGAAATTTTTTTAAAATTTTCAAACCTTCGTTCAAATCAAATTTTTAAAAAAATTTTCGATTCAAAAAATTACGAAAACGTTTTCGATTTTCGAAATTTAAAAATTTTTCAAAATTTTTGAACGTTAAAAAAATCAAAAATTTTTTGAATCAATTTTAACGATAAAAAAAAAATAAAAATTGATATCGAATTTGACGAAAAATTTCGAAATTGTTACGTCGTAATAAATTAATAAAAAATTGTTTGAATATTCAAAAACACAAAAAAAATGAGTTTCGATTCGAAAAAAAATTTTCAAACAAAAAACATTTGAAAAAATCAAATTTTTATTTGCAAATTGCAATTCGAATTTTCGATGTTATTATTTAAAAAAAAATCGAATACGAAATTTGAAAAAAAAATTTTTTAATTCAAAAATTTTCGAATTCGCGTTTTAATTTCAACGACAATTTTCAAAATAACAATTTGAACAAAAATTCATTTTTTTCGATCTTCGCTAATCACAAAAAATTTCAAAAAAAAAAAATTTAATTAAATCGTAAATTTTGAATTCGTAAATCAAACGTTTTTGTTAAAAAAAAATTTTTCGACAAAAATTTTTTCAAAATTTTCGAAACGACAAAATTTTCAATTGAAAAAAAAAAAATCGTTAAAAAAAATTTTTCAATTTCGAAGCAAAAAAAACATTTTTTCGCATTTTTCGATTAAAATGAAAAAATTTTCGAAAATCACCAAAATTTCGATTTTTAAATTGAAAAAATTTTCGAAAATATCAACGAAAATTTTGAAATAAATATTTTTCAAATTTCAACAAAATTATACATTTAAAAAAAAAATTTTATTCAAAAATTGTTTTTTGAAAAGAAATTTTCAATATCGAAAATGATCAAATGTTGCAAAAATTCGAAAAATTTAAAATCACAAATTAAAAAAATCGAATTTTTAATTTCGCAAAATCGGCGTTCGGCCGTTTTGAAATCGTTCGCGATCAGAAAAATTTGCCGCAGCCGCAAATTCACGATTTTCGAGTTATGAAAATTTAAATTTCGAAGTTTTCGAAAATTTTACGAAAAATTCAAAAATTTTTCAAAATAAAAAAATTTTAAATTAATTTCAAAAATTTCAATTTTTTTTCGATTCAAAAAAATTTTTAAAACGCATCCGAAAAATTCGAAAATTCAAAAATTTCGAAATTGTTAAAAATTTCCAAAATCACGATTAAATCAACCCCAATTGTTTTAATTTTTAAAAAAAATTGCAAAAAAATTTTTAAAAAATTTCGCAAACAATAATTTTTAAAAAATTTAACCATAATCGAAAATTTGCCGAAAATTCGAAAATTCGCTTCGACAAATCGATTTTCATTTTAACGACGATTAAAATTTTCGAAATTAAAAGAAATTTTTTCGTTTTATTTTCGAAACGTTCAAAATTTTCAAAATTAACCAAAAACATCAATGGCCGCCAGGTAAAATAAAACGTTTTTTTCGCAAATTTAGAATTTTTTTTCGTTTTCGATAAATTTTCAAAAATATCAAATTTTCAAAAAAATTAAAAATTTTGACATTTTTTCGAATAATTTTTTTTTTACGATAAAAAAAAAAAAAAAAACGATTATCGAAAAAAATTTTTTCAAAAATTCAAATTTCAAATATTTCAATTTAAAAAATAAACAAAAAATATTTATCGAATAAATTTTTCAAAAAAACAAAAAAAAAAAAAAATTCATACGCGAATTTCAAAAATCGAATTTAATTTTTTCGTTTGAAAAAAAATTTGACATTTTCAAAAAATTTCGCACGTTAATTTAATAAACGATTTAAAATTACGATTTCGAAATTGAAAAAATAACGAACAAAATTTCGATTTTGATATATTATTAAACGTGATTTTTATTGACGCGACGATTTTTCAATTTTTAACAAAATTTAAAAAAAAAAAAAATCAAAAATTTTTTTTGATTATGAAAAAATTAAACGAAATTATTAACAACGTCAAAAAAAATTGATCAAAATAAAATTGATTTTAATTTAATTTTCGTCGTTTTTAAAATTCATGAAAACAATCGTCGAAAAATTAAAACGTAAAATTTTTGAATTTTTAAACGTTTCGAAAATGTATTCAATTCGAAAAAAACAAACAAACGTGAAAATTTTTTTTTATAAATTTTATTATTACAAAATCGAATTGATCGAAAAATTCAAATTAATTGTTTCGAAATCGAATTTATTTTTTATCGTTAAAAAATTCGAAATTTTTCAAAAATATTTACACGATAATTTTCAAAAAAATTTATTAATTCAAACAAAATTTTTATATTTTATTTATTTTATTCGTTGTTAAATCGAACGAACAATTTCGTTTGTTATTCGTAAATTATCGAAAATGAACGTCGTTATAATCAAAACGTAATAATTATTTTATTTCGTTGATCGAAAAAATTTTCGTTAAAATTATCGATTGTAAATTTTTGTTCAAATTAAATATTATATCGATTTTCAACAAATTTCGAATGAATTTACAAAACGAAAATTTTATTATTTTCATATGTTCGTTAAACATTTACAAATATTATGTATTGTTTTTCGATTTTATCAATGATTCGATCAATTGACAACATTACATAAACAATTTGTTGTTTGAATATATTAATCATTTTTGTCAAATATATTTGAATGATATTTTTATTTACAATAAAATTCGAAAACAACATGAACGACATTTCATTCAAATATTTCAAAAATTAAAAAAAATGAATTTTCAAATCGATATCAAAAAATGCGAATTTTTTCAAACAAAAATTTCATTTTTAAAAATCATATTATCGACAAAAAATTTACGCATAAATTTTAAAAAAAATACAAAATATTGTTAATTGAATTCGTTCAACATGCATCAAAAAATGCAAACGTTTTAAATTTTTGCAATTTTTATCGACGTTTCATCAAAACGTTTTCGAAATTTGTCAAATTTTTAATTCGAATAATCAAAAAAAAATTGATTTCGAATGAATCGATTTCGTTAACGAAACATTCGAAATTTTGAAAAAAAATAATCGAAATTTCAAAAAATTAAAATTTAAAAATATTTTGAAAATCGATTTTTCAAATTGATATTTAAATGAAATTTTATTTCAATTTTTCGAAATTTTTTATTCGATAATTTTTCAACAAAAAAAATCGAATGCAATTCGAAAATATGACAAAAAATTTTTGAATCGATGTTTGAAAATTTCGAATTCGAAAATATCGAAATTTATCGATACAAAAATTTGAAAATTTTTTATGACAAACAAAAAATTTATTTTTTCAAATACGTTGAATCGAAATTTTAACGAATTACAATATCAAAATTCAATATCAATTCGAAATCAAAAACGTTAAAACGAATGTTTTGATTAAAATTTGAATTTCGTTTCGTCGAAAACGACGAACGTGAATTTTATAAAAAACAAATTTTGTTGTTTTTTTCGATTGCAATTATGTTCGATTAACGTTCAAAACGATTTGTACGAACGCGTTATCAAATCAATCGAAAACGAAAATTGTATTAATTATCGTCAAATTTTGATCGATAACAAATCATCAAAAAAAAATAAATTTGCAAAATTGTTTCGATCGAAACGAAATTTTTTTTAAAAACGAAAATTTATAAATATCAAACAAATTAAATTTTATGATTGAAATAATTCGTGACATTTACGATCAATTTTTTTGTGTATATTCGAACATGAATCGTATTGAAAAATTCATTAAACGTTATTATTATTGATTTAATATGAAATTATTTATCAAACGTTATATTCGTAATTGTCACAAATGTCAACGATCAAAATTTTCACACGATAATCGTCACGAATTGTTAATTTTATTGTCGATTTTTAATCAACGATAAATTGATATATCGATAAATTTCATAATTGAATTATTTGATTTCAAAAACAACAATGTTATTTGTATTATTATCGATCGTTTAATCAAAAAACGTCATTACGTTTTTTGCGTAATCGATAACGATAATTTAACAATATAAATTTGCGTCAAAATATTATTACATTACGTATTTCGTATTTATGAATGATTTTTTTTAAAAATTATTTTCAAATCGAAATAATCAATTCGTAAATCGCGTTTGAAAATTTTTTTGTAAACGATTAAAAATCAAATGTAAATTGTTAATTGTTTTTCAATTTGAAATCGATGATCAAATCGAACGAACAAATCAAAATATTGAGATTCGATTGCGTTTATATTGCAATTATCGTCAAAACGATTGAATTGATTGAATAAATATCATGAAATTCGTTGACAACAACGATGTTTCAACAATTATCGAATTCATTTCATTTTTATTAATAAAAATTATCATTTTCGAATAATTTTTGAAAATTAAAAAATTTAAATAAACAAAAAAATTACGAAAAAAAAATCGTATAAAAAACGTCAAAATTGTTATCGATTAAACAAAACGAATTATTCGAATCGAAAAATTTGAATCGTTTATAAATTTCGAAATACGTCAAAATTGATTTCGAAAACAAAAACAAAAAATGAATTGTTCGAATTAACAAATTTCGTTTTTTAAATAAATTTTGAAATAAAAATTATTTTGATTAAATCGTCGTAAAATATAAAAAAACGATTCTTTCGTTTTCGACAAATTTTTCGATGACAAAAAATTAAATTCATACAAAATAATCAAAAAAAAATTTCGTTTATGAATTGAAATTGTTCGACGATATGCATATTTATTCAATTTTTCATTTTTGATTGTTAAAAAAAATTTTAAAAATTCGTTAAAAAAACAACATAACGATTTTTCAAAATCAATTATTGCAAACGAAATGTTTGAATAAAAATTCGATAATATATTGCAATTTCGATATTATTATTATCGTTTACAATATCGTTGCAATTAATTCGAATGAAATTTTCACGATCGCATTTGATATTATGTCGACGACGACGAATTTCAAAATATTCAAAATATCGTGAATATTTTTCACGAAATTAATTCAAAAACAACAAAATTTGTTTTGCGAAATAATTAAATCATGAACGTTATTATTTACGATCGATCAAAAAACGTTATATCGAATTCGTTACAATTCATTTTCAAATTAATTCAAATAATTTTTTTTAATTATTCGTTTCGTTATTATTTCGCGTTGTTTACAATCAAAATTTACGTCGCATGAAAAATTGAATCGTATTAAAAATATTTTCAAAAATTGTCGTCAAATTTTATTAAACAATGAATGTTGTAAAAAATTTGCAA
Source organism: Physcia stellaris (assembly GCA_018902385.1). Taxonomy (NCBI): domain Eukaryota; kingdom Fungi; phylum Ascomycota; class Lecanoromycetes; order Caliciales; family Physciaceae; genus Physcia; species Physcia stellaris. Next base: position 14,569 of record JABSSW010000087.1, read on the forward strand.
TACATAAATGTAAATAAATATAAAATGTCATATAATAATATGAATAAACAATAAATTGTCAAAAAATTCGAATATTTACAAATTCGTCAACAGAATTTTCAATTGTTTATTAATAACACGCGAAATTATTTGTAAAATTTGTTCAAAAATTTGTTTTTCAAAAAATTTAATAATGCATTATTTCGTTGAATAAAATACGAATCAATTTTATATATGCGATAACATTTCGTTAATCGTAATGACAAAAATTTTATCGACAAATCAAATTGTTCATTTCGTGATATCAATTTGATATTACAAAAATTTCGAAAAAAAAATTATTAAAATTCATTCAATTGTTTGTTTATTAATATTCGTCGAAATTATTTTCGACGAAATATAAATTGATTATTTTCAAAATTTCATTCAAATTTTTTTTGTTCATAAACGAAAAATCGATTTTCGCATACACGAAAATATCAAAACGTTAAACATTATTGCGAATTTTATTAACATTATTCAAATTGTTTATTTCAAAAATAATGAAAAAAAAATGATTTTTAAAATTTTGACGAATTCGATTTTTGACGAAAATTTCACGACGTTTCGTTTGTTTATTGAAAAAACGAATTAATTAATTCAAACGTTATTCAAAACACGATTTTTCGTCGTAAAATTCGATAAAAAAATCAATTAATCGTTTCGAAACGAAATTGAAAAAAAAAAAAAATAATTAAATCAATTTTTATATTCAATTTATGAAATATATTTAACATCGAATTAACATTGTTATTTTATCATTTCGAATGTTAAAATCGAAATTCGTTTTGACGATTCAAAAATCAAATTTTTTTTATATTTTTCAAATTTTATGTATTTGTTTTAAATTTCAAATTAATTTATATTTTTTAACATTTCATCAAAAAATTGATTCAGAAATTACGTATACGAATGTAAAAATAAAAATTCAGAATTTTCGAAAATGCGATTCGCATTTCGTCAAACAATTCGATTATCGAAATTCGAATGATTTCGAAAAAAATCAATCTCAATCATTTTACAACTCGATCAACGATAAATTCAACAAATTCATATTTTCAATCGAAATCGATCGAATTCGTACGATTGAACAAATAAAATGTAAATAAAAAACAATTGCAAAACGTAATTTGTTTTGTAACGATTAATAAATCAATATATTACATTTCAAATTATACATTTTTGATGTCAATAATTCATTAAATTATATTATTTTTAATACGAATTTTACATTTTAATCGTTATCATATTTCAAAATGATGTCATTCGTGTATATTTAACAAAACACAATTTTGTTGTTTCGCATACATCATGTCGAATTTTGATAATGATTTGTTTTTTGAATTTGTCGAAAATGTTGATTTATTTTTTTGATTGATTTATTACAAACAACAAATCGAAAAAAATCACAAAAAAAAAATCAAATTCAAAATTCGAATTGTCGAACGTTCGGAATTTGCAATTTTTATTTCATTTATTTTTGTTTTTGATTTTGTTTGAAAATTTTTCGTTCTGAAAATTATCGAAACAACATCGAATCAATATGAAGAAAAAAATTAAAAAAAGTGAAAAAAATATTGTAAACAAATGAAAAATCAATTCACGCAAAACAACGTGAATTATATGATTTAATTTTCGAATTTGATCAAAATTGCATATGCTGATATTTATTTTAAATCAGACAGCAATGCGAACAAATTTTGAAACACAAAAATCGATTTTCATTCAAACAAACAATACATTTGAATCGAATTCAAAATTTTTTTTAAAAACGATATCGAGCGAACAATCACGTTGCAACAAAATTTTTTGAAAAAATATCGCAAACACAAACAAAATCATAATCAATCGATTAAAAATTACAATGTCGAACGAATAAATATGTTTGTTGAATTGAAATTCGAATTCAAATTCACGAAAACAATGAAATTCAACGATTTTCGTGACGAATTACGTTTGAAATTTCGTTGCATGTTTTTTAAAAAAAAAAAAATTTTCACAAAAACGAAATTGTTTGAACGACTCAAACGTATGAAAAACGTTCAAATTTTGAAAAAAAAATTCAAAAATTTCAAAAAGCGTAAAATTTCGTTCGATATTGACAATTTTGAAAACGAAAACGAAAAATTCAAAATTGCGAAATTTAAAAATAAAAAAATAAAAAATATTAACAAAATCAATTCGAATCACGAATCAATCAAATCGAAAAATATTCGAATGTATCGTTGATTCGTTAACGAATTCAAAAAAATTCAAAACAAAAATAATTGTATAAATTGTGACAAATCAAATCATCAAATCGAAATTTGCACAAACAAAAAAAACAAAATCATTTTCGTTGATCAAATTTTGAACAATCAAAAAACTAATCGATTTGATGATTTTCGTTCAAATCGTTAAAAAAAAAAAATTTTCGAATTTTGATTTCGATACGTCGTTTTTCTCAAACATGAACAAAAATCATGTTAATAAAAAAAAAAACGACGCAAAAAGTTTAAAAAACTTGTAATTCGTAAATGCGTTAAAATCAAAATTAACATACAAAACAAAAATCAGATTTGAAACGAATCGAAAACAATATTCGATACAGAAACGAAAATTAATTTGATAAATCATGTTTATGCGAAAAAATTCGATTTTCGTCGTTTCGAAACTTTAAATTGTGATGCAATAACAATTGACAATCATCGTTTGAAAATATATGACGTTTATTTCGTACAACTCGAAATATCAAACGTCAGAAAAATCAGTCGTTTTTTCGAGAAATCGTTTCTGATCGTGAATTTGAATTGAAATTTAACGTTAAACATGTTTTGAATACAATTTTCGAAAATCAAAGTGAATTAAAACGACGACAATATCAAGATTTGACGTTGCAAAAAAAAACATTTCATTTTCACGACGAATCGTATCGAAAATATCGAATTCGAACAATTGATCATAAATGTTATCGATAACGAAATTGAAACGTATTTCATGTTCGTACGAATGTATATTGACAAGCAATTCGACATGCATGAAATGCACGTTTCAAAACGAATTCAAATAAAATTTGTTTTGATTGAAATGAAAAAAAAATTCGATGTCAAAATCACGTTTTTCGATATTTTGAAAACGTATGAAAAACTCGATAACGAAAATAAAATTTACGAATTATCGAATCATGATTCAAACGATCATGTTATTGATTAAAAAAAAAACAAAAAATCGTCGCATGAATCAATTTATTTTTTATTTGAAAATGAATTTCGAATATTACGTGTTTACATCGAAAAACATTTAATTAACGATTTCATTCGATTTTCACAATTTTTTGCAAAAACGTTCATTTTGTTCGTCAAAAAAAAAACGATAATTTACGTTTATGTGTGAATTACAAAAATTTTAATGTTTTCACGATAAAAAATAAATATTTTTTATCGTTAATCGATAAAAATTTAAATAAATTCAACAAAATCGTCAAATATATTAATATCGATTTGATTGTTGTTTATCATCGATTGCGTATCAAACATGAAAACGAATGAAAAACAATTTTTCGTATTCGATATGATCATTTCGAATATAACGTATTTTTTTTCGATTTCATTAACGTTTCGACGACGTTTCAAAATTTTATCAATAAAATTTTAACGATTCGTTTCGATATTAACGTCATTATATATTTGAACGATATAATAATTTATTCGATAAACGTCGAAATTCATGTCGACGATGTCAAATGAATTTTTGATCGTTTTAAAAAAAATAAATTATATATTGTTTTTGAAAAATGCAAATGATTCGTTGACGAAATAAATTTTTTTGAATTCGTTTTTTTTTTCAAAAAATGAAAATACAAAACAAAAAAATCGAAATTATTCAACAATGATTAATATTTCGCAACGTTTTCGACATCATGCAATTTTTCGATATCGTTAATTTTTATCGACGATTCATTAAACATTTCAATAAAATTGTTGAATTTTTGATCGTTATGTTAAAAAAATCACAAAAATTTCGAAAAAATATTCGAAAACGCAAACGAAATCAAAATCGAAATCGCAACAAATTATCGAATATTCATATTTTTTTGATCAATGAAACGTTGAAAATTTTCAAACGATTTCGCAAAACATTTATCGAAATATCAATTTTACGTCATTTCGATTTCGAGCGCGTTATTCGAATCGAAATCGACGCATTCGACAAAATCATCGAAATCATTTTATGTCAACAAAACGACGAAAATCATTGACATTTTGTTGCGTATTTTTCGCGCAAATTGATTTCGATCGAATGTCATTACGAAATTCATGACAAAAAATTGTTGATTATTGTGATTTCGTTCAAACAATAAAAACATTATTTCGAAAACGCAAAAAAACAAATTTTTGTTTTTATTGATTATCGCAATTTGAAACAATTTATGATTACAATTAAATTGTTTTCACGTCAAATTCGATAAATTTAAAAATTGAATCGATATAATTTTTTAATCGATTATCGTTTCGATAACAAAAATTTTGTTGACGAATTTTCAAAACGATTTGATCACATGATGATTATTGAAAAAAACGTCGAAAACAATCGTCAAATTTTGAAACAATTGCAAAAATCATTGATCGCAAATTCGAAACGTTTCGAAAAAATACAAATAAATGCGATTAAAATCATGAATGCGATGCATGTCATAAAACGATTCATGAATACGATATATAACATGAAACGTCGATCGCATTTAAATGATTCAAAAAATATCGAATCAATCAACGTTGTTTCAAAAACATTTGATTCAAAAAATTCAAAACGAAATCGAATTTCAATTAACGTTGTTTCGAAAACATTCGATTCAAAAAATTCAAAAAATTCGAAACATTCGATTGAACAAAAATCAAACGTGACATTCATAAAATGAAAAATTTTTGTGTTAAAATTAACGATTGTATTTGAATGCGCAATGCATAAAATTCGAATACAAATTGTTTTACGAAAAAAAACGACATATAACGACGAATCAACATTTTCATTGTTGAATTTCGTTCGAAATTTGATCGATAAAAATCAATTCGTTTTTGAAATATGTCGAAAATTAATTATTTCGAAAACAAAAACAAATCATTGACAACACAAAAATGAATTTTTGTATTACGACGACGTCGTTTACATTTCAAAAAATTTGCGTGAAAACGTTATTCGTGTCAATCACGATAATTCGTTCGTTGATCATTTCGACATCGAACGAACGTTAAAATTGATACGTCGAAAATATTATTGATCGAATCAAAATTTTATCGAAATTTTTGAAATGCGACAACAAATCAAAAAACATTATGAAACATGCGTCGTTTGCAAACGAAACAAAATTGCGCGACACAAATCATACGACGAATTTTTTTTTTTCGATTTCTGAATTTAAATGAATTGATTTTTTCATGAATTTCGTGACAGAACTTTTTTCAAATAAAACGTAAAATGAAACGATTTACGATTCGATTTTAATGATTGTGAATCGTTTAACGAAAATGATTCATTACATATCAATGATTAAAACGATTTTCGCAAAAAATTTGATCGAAATTTTATTTCGCGAAATCATTCGATTTTACGATTTTTTTTCGTCAATCGTTATCGACAAAAATTTCATTTTTACATTCAAATACAACGATGCGCTGTGTTACGTTTTGAAAATCAAACGTAAATTGTCAATCGTTTTTCATTTTCAGATTGATGAACAAATCGAACGAATGAACAACGTCATGAAACAATTTTTCCGCGTTTTCGTTAATTTCGAACAAAATGACTGAATAAAATTGTTATTCATGATCGAATTCGTTTACAACAATAACAAACACGCATTCACAAACATTTTTTCGTTCGAAATCATGTTTGAATATTCGTTTCGCATGTTTTTCGAAAAAACATGAAACAAGAAAATTAAATTCAAATTCGCAAAAGAACACGCTGAACATTTAATTGAATTATTTCGAATATGAAAAAACAATTTATTCGTGACACAACAACAACAAACGATATACAAAAACGAACGTACGAAATCAATGTTATACAACGTCGAAAATTACGTGAATTTGAACGATAAAAACATCAAAATTAAACGAAACAAAAAACTGAAATGAAAATTTTTTGAATCATTTCAAATTTTAAAAATTATAAAAAATCAAATTTATCGTTTAAATTTATTCAAACGTTGACGTATTCACGACGTTTTTCACGTTTTTTTTTTAAAAAAATTCAATGTTAAAAAAAAAAAAAAACATACGTCACATTTTTTTGAATTTTCGTATCAAATTGAAAATATTGAATTCGACGAAAACATGAAAATGAAAATCACGAAAAAATTTTATGAAATCGAAATCATTAAAAACAGCAAAATTTTCAAAACAAATAAATTCAAACAAATTTTACAACGAATTCGATTTTTATTATTTGATAAAATGAAAAAATTATGAAAACGCGATTTAAAAATTTGTATCGTTTGTCAAGCATTTTCGAAAAATTTTGCGACAATTTCACAACGAAAATTCAAAAAAATCTGATGTCAATAAAGAAACAAATCATCGAAAATCACGAAAAAAATGAATTGAAATATTTATTGCATGTTAACATATTTTCGTTTTCAAAAATTTTGTGTGCTATTTATTGTTTAAAATTTACGACGCATGAAAAGTTGAATTGTGTCAAAAACATTTTCAAAAATTGTTGTTCGATTCGATCGAACGATAAATCGTTAAATAAAAAATGTGAAATGAAATAAAAAAAAATTTCGAAAATTTAAATATTAATGCGATCGCGATTAATGAACGTCTATCGCGTTACACATTTTTTTCATGATATCGATGTTGATATTCGAAATAAAAAAATGAAAAAATGAAAAGATATTCGAATTCAGAATTTTTTGTCAACAAATCAATTGTCAATCATTATATCGAAAATTGTGAATGATACGAAATCAAATATTCGATCATGAAAACAACAAACAATTAATTCATCAAATTATGTTTTTTTTGAATCATTCAAAAAAATGTTTTTTCAAATTTTTAACGCAAATTGACTATTGAATTCGAACAAAAATATTTCGAAATGCGAAAATCACGATCATAATAATTTTTCAAATCAATGCAAAATCAAAACAAACAAAACACGTTAAGACAAACAGAATACGTCAAAATTTTTGTTAACATGTTGATTTCAAAAAATTTCGATGCTTAAAAAAAAACGTATGTAAAAGAATAAAAATTCAAAATTTTCGAAAATGCGATTCGCATTTCGTCAAGCAATTCGATTATCGAAATTCGAATGATTTCGAAAAAAATCAATTTCAATTATTTTACAACTTGATCAACAATAAATTCAACAAATTCATATTGTCAGTCGAAATCGTTCGAATTCGTACGATTGAATAGATAAAATGTAAATAAAAAACAACTGCAAAACGTAATTTGTTCTGTAACGATTAATAAATCAATATATTACATTTCAAGTTATACATTTTTGATGTCAATAATTCATTAAACTATATTATTTTTAATACGAGTTTTACAAATTATCGTCAAATCTTATTGAACAATAAATGATAATGTAAAATGTTATGCAATGATATAAATAAACAACAAATTGTTAAAAAATTCGAATATTTACAAATTCGTCAACAAGATTTTCAATTGTTTATTAATGACACGCGAAATTATTTATCAAATTCGTACAAAATGTTTGTTTTTCAAAAAATTTAATACATGCATATTTCGTTGAATGCATTGTACGAATCAATTGTTTTATATGCGATAACGTCGACGTGTTAATTGTGATAACAAAAATTTTATCAATTTGATCAAATTGTTCGTTTCGTGATATCAATTTGATATTGCAAAAATTTTCAAAATTGTCGATACGCGAAATCGAATTTTCAATAATTTGTTTATTAATGTTCGTCGAAATTATTTTTAACGAATTGCATGAATTGATCATTTTTCAAAACATTTATTGCATTCACGTTTTGTCGCACGCAATGTATACATCGATTTTCGCATGTTCGAAAATATCAATGCATTAAAAATTGTCACGATGATTTTATTAATAAATTCAGATTGTTTATTTCAAGATATAATTATATGAGAATTTTCGAAATCTAGACGAATTTATCTCGTTGACGAAATTTTTTTCGCGACATTTCGCGTTTATTTTTTTGTTTCGACGATTTATCAATTCGATGTCATTCAAAAACATATTTATATCGCGCAAAACGTTCAAAAAAAAATCAATTAATCGTTTCGAAACGAAATTGAAAAAAAACGAAAAATAATGTGACGAACGTGCATCGAATTCAACATTTGACAAATTAACATCGTGTTAATATCGTTATTTTATCATATCGAATGTTAAAATCGAAAGTCGTTTTGACGCATTCAAACGATTTAATTTTTTACATATGTTATTACAAATTTTCATGTATTTGCTTTTTACTTAGAAATTTTCGTGTAATTATGTATTAATTCAATCAATGCATGACATTTTACACGAATTCGATCGATTTCGATTGACAATGTGAACTTGTTGAATTTATCGTTGATCGAATTATAAAATAATTAAAATTGATTTTTTTCGAAATCATTCGAATTTCGATAATCGAATTGTTTGACGAAACGCGAATCGTATTTTCGAAAATTTTGAATTTTTATTTCTTACAATCGTCAACAAAATTTGTATGTATATTGATTAAATCATTAATTAATCGTATCGTATCGTTGTCGACGTCATAAAAAAAATAAATTGAAAATAAATTATCAAATAACAAAAAAAAATATTTTTGAATTTGATCATTTGAATTGTTTCGTCGATGTTGAAAAATACAATTTTCGCAAAAAAATAATCAAGAAATCAATTGATATAATTTGACGAAAAAAAAACTAATGCGTTTTTGTTGAAATTAGCGTCTTGACATTCGCACATTTTTTGTGTTTTCATTTTATGTATGTTATTACAATAACGAAATTCAAAACAATAAAATGATAATCATTCATGATTTTTTCAAAAAATTATGAAAATCGAATTAGCAATTTTCGTTACATTTAATATCAATTACAGCAACATGAACGCATGTCAAAACAAATAATATTTAATCGCAAACAGTACAACAAAATTTGCAATATTAACAACAATAATCAATTTCATTGAAAATATTCAATCAGATCAAATCAAAACGACTCAATTGCATATCGCAACATTCAATATCTTGATACACGATCAATACATTCAATACGTTTTCAGTTACGTCGATAACATTTACTTTATTTTTCGCGAATATTTTACGAATTCGACTTATTTATTCATCGATTTTATTTTACGAATTCGCGTATTTATTTATTCGAATTTTTACGCGAAATCTATTTACGTATCATTCAATCAGAATGATTATTTTTATTTTTGCGATCAAATTCGCGTTCGCATTTATTTTCGCATTTGATTTTTTATTTTTTTCGTTTGTTTTTTGCGATTACGTATTTGAAAATCATTTCATGACGCAAGATTTGAAAACGCTTTACAACATGCATTTTATTGAAAATGTTAAAACTTTGCGATGCAATTGATTCATTCAGACGAAAAAAACACAAAAAAATTATCATTTACGAAAGCATGAATTGAAAATCAAAAACAAACTCAAGAAAAAAATGAAACAATTAACAAAACAAAACAAAAAAATTCGTTTGATCAAAAAACAAATTGAAAAATATACGTGCAAACGTTGCAAATATTCGATCAAATTCGATAACAACATCAAGTTACACGAACATATTCGCACTCGACACGCGAAAAAGTCGAAATTTGTTGTTTCATTTGTTTTCGAATCGAAATTTTTTATATCATTTTAATCGATAATCGAGTTATCAGTTACATTTTTTACGTCATCGAAATTTTTATCTTTTTCGATTTTTACATCAGAAGTTGTACGCGAGCGTTCAGAAAACGTATTTTCAGAATTTTTTTCAGATTTTTCGTCGATTGCAATATCACGAAAATCGATATCTTGAACAAAAATTGTTTCAAAATCAATCATTGCATCGAAATTTTTTCGTTTTTCGATTGCGACATTCAAATCGATGTGCAAATTTTCGAAAAATGCAAACATTGTTTGTTCGTCTATTTCGTTTCGAACTTTTACATCGAGATTTTATTTCATCGTGAACGATTTGTTTCGCATGTTCGTTGAAAAATCGAATTTATTTGATTTGCAACGACATCAAATGCGTTCGTTTTTTTCGCGCGATTTTGACAAATGCAATCGCAAATGCAATTTCGCAAACAAATGTAATTTCATACAAAGTCGCATTACGTTATATTTTCATGCGATGATTACATTTGTTTTTAAATCAATCAAATTCGAAACATTTGAATCAACACATGTTCGCGAAAACGTTTCGCGTCAATTTTCGATCTTTTCACGATCGATTTCATTTATTTCGTTTTTTTTTCGATTTTCAAAAATTTTTCGTTCGTTTTCTGTTTGCAAACATTGTCAAGAACGTTTCGTCATTTATTGATTTATTGATTGAATCATGCCAATTGTTTCAAGAATTGAGAACAATGAGATATTCATGAAAATACGTTTCGTTTCTTTTCGTTCTATTTTGAGAAAGTATTGACTTTTTTATTTCGAAAAAGTCATTATTTTGAAAGAATTAACATGTTGTTGATTGATTTTGTTCGTTCGTTTTTTTTATGAATCGTTAATCGATCTGAAAAAACTTTAAATTTGTATGTTTTGTTATTTTGTTTCGTTAATATGTAGAAATTTATTTTTGTTGTTTCGTCTTGATTTAACACGACTAATTATCGCTTTTATTTTTTATTATTTTTGAAACTTAGTCGCTCGATAAATACGAAAGAAAGAAAATGACAATACAGTTTCAAAAAAACGTATTGTACGTACAGTTGTTAAAAGAAGAAAAAGCATTTTATCAAACAATATAATTTCGAAAAAGTATACTGATCAAGATGCTCACGTTCAGATAATATCGTTTCGGAAAAACGTATTGTATGAAGTCATTACATACTCGTTGAAGTCACATAGTATCGCTTCGAAAAAGCGTATTATGCAATCATTACATATTCGATTTTGCAAAGCAAGAATTCGATCAAAAAGAATAAATAATGTTGAAAATATCTGATTTTTTCGCATATTAATCGATTTGTTTCTCTGACAGATTTTAGTCAAATCAGAAAAGTTCGATTTTGCACTTTTTGCATCGATGTATGTTCGCAATGCATGTCGCGCATTCGATGCATTGTTTTTTTTATCGATTTTTCGATCATTTAACATATTTTATGAAATTTTTACAGTCAAATTGCATAGATATCGAATCATTGATGTCGCAAAAAATATTTGAGAATTCTGAAATTCACAATGATGTTATCAGATTATGATGTGATTCGCATTCTCGTCAATATCGCAAAATTCAAACAATTGATATTTGTTTCATGATGTATCTTTTAGTCAATTTTAGATATCAGATTTCACATCGATGTTTCATTTCATGAAAACAAATTCAGAACGTTTTCAATCATTCGATCGCACGTTTTACAAATCGATTTTACGTCATATTTGAAGTCAATAAATTATCGAATTTCGATTCGTTCGTTTCTGCAATTTTCGCATCGATGTATGATTTAGTTTTACAGAATTTACGTCATATCACGTCGAAAAAACTTGTTCGAAAGTTTCAAACAACGCATCGCTGAAGAAATTGCATCGTTGAAAAAACTACATCGTTGAAAAAATTTCAGAATTTATCGTTGAGAAAACTTGCACGAAACTTTCAGATTGAATTCATTAAAATACTGAACAAAAGACACAAACGAATGCTGTGAAATAATGTTGAAAAATACAATTTTCGCAAAAAGATAATCAAGAAATCAGTTGATATAATCTGACAAAAAAAAAATTAATGCGTTTTTGTTAAAATTAGCGTCTTGACATTCGCACATTTCTTGTGTTTTCATTTCATGTATGTTATTACAATAACGAAATTCAGAACAATAAAATGATAATCATTTATGATTTTTTCAATAGTCGACAAAAATGATTTTATTTGACGTCGAAACAAAATTTTTATCGAATTTCAACATGTTTTTAATTTTGAATTTGTCGATTCGAATATTTTCGAAATATTTGCAATTCATAATCGAAAAAATAACAAACAAAACGAATTTCACGATTTGTTGATTGAAATCAATAAAAATTGTTCGAAATTTTGCGAACATCGCAATTACGTATAAATTGTGAAAAAAAAATTGTGATACAATTGTTACGAACATGTTTAACAAATAATTCTGACAAATGTTTAACAAATAAATTTGACAAATAAATAATTAATATAATATGATCGAACAACGAATTATGTTTTAATTTTACGTCGAAATTAACGTGATTTGAAATTTGACGTCGCACATTGTTTGCAATTTCAACATTTTGTATTTATTTGTTTTTGCAAATTTATTGTTTTCGTTTAATTAGTCAATCAATACAGTCATACAAACACGATTCATGATATTACAATAAATTTTCAATTTTTATCGCTCGTCGTGATACGCGAACGTTCAAAAATAAAATTTCAAATCGATCAAGTTTTTCGTGAAAAATAAACGACGAAAAATTCTTTTAACGAAACAAACGACGAAAATCGTGTAATTACAAATCGAATTTACACGTAAACGACGAAATTTTCGACGATAAAAAACGACGAAACGACGACGATTTTCTATTTTTTTTTTATTTTTTCGAGATGATTCGCAATTATCATGAAACAATTTCATTCAATTCATTTCGTCAAAATTTGAATATTGACGAAATAAAAAAAAACGTTGAACAAATGCTGAACGAAATTCACGAAATCGATGAAAAATTCACGATTCGTTACAAATTTCGTTAATTTTTTTTTATTTCAAACGTTGTGTCGAATCAAAACGACGATGTCACGTACTTTTTGAACATAAAAATTGTTCGTCAATTAAAATATTGAATTCAACATTATTTCGACGACTTTTTGAACGTGTTCAATGATTTACGTATCGATCGAAACAAATATTTGATCGTTTTAAAAAAATTTCACGAATTCGTCAAATTGTTCAAAATTCAAAAAAAAAATTTATTCGATATCGATAATATTCTTGAACAAATACGCGACAAATTTAAAACGTTCGAAAAAAAAACGAATGATAAATTAACTCGTTAACAAACGTATTGAATATGACGATTTGATCAAATTGAATGAAATTCGTCGTTTTGAACGTGTTTTCAATTTCGATTCAAATGAAAATTCAAACAATATCGATGATGACGAGAAAAAATTTGTTGTTAACGATTCGATCGTTACAAATTTTATTAAATTTTCGAAAAAAAAACGCACGAACAAACATTCGAATTTCGATAAATTTACGAACGATTTGAATTTTGATTGATTTACATGAAAAATCAACGTTCACGATAAATTCACGATCAACAATGATTGATACGAAATTGTTCGTTTTATGATCACGACAATAATTGATTGAATTGAAAAAAAAAACAATTAAACATATTCAATTTCGTCGATACAACAATTTGAATTATTTCGAAAATGAAATAATGATAATCAATTTTTTCAAAATTTTTATGAAAATTCAAATTATTAACGCAACGTACGTCGAAAATATCGAAATTTAATCATGTTCGACATTCAAAATTTTCAATTTTTTTATTCGAATTTTTATCGTTTGAATGTTCAAATCAATTTCGATCAATTCACGTTAATAAACAATTTAATTGACAAATTCATCATGTCGTTGAAACAAATTTTGAACAATTCGTTTCGTCATCATTTTATTTTGTTCGCGTGAAAAAATGATATTCAACAAATGTACAACGATTTGATTAACATTCGAAAAAAAAAATTTAAATTCGAATTCAAAAATCAATTTTAATGTTTTTCAAAACGATTTTTGTTGTTTCGATTGCAATTTCGTTTGTTAAATCAATTACGTCAACGTTTTTCGTCAAATTCATAAACGATCATAAACATGATTCGATTATCGATCAATTAATCGTCACGAACAAATGTTTCACGTGTGAAAAATTCGATCACAATTGAAAATTTTGTTTTAACGTCAACAAATTTCAAAAACGTCAATGACATAAATTACAAATATATCAATTGAATTTTGATATCGATTCGAACGAATTTGATTCGAAAAATTGACAATTCACGTCAAAAACGCGATTGATGAATGTTTAAAAAAATTTTATTCACGATGATAATATGTTTGATTTTTTTATTAAACGATTTTTAATTATTATTTGTACGTTATCATTCAACGATAATAAACATAAATTAAAAATTTTAATAAATATTGATGCAATCGATTATGCGTTCATTGATAAAAAAATCGCGCAATTTGTATGCAACATGTTGAACATAAAATTCGTATTTTTATTGAAATCGAAATTATTGATTGAATTCGACGATCGTTATGTTTTTTTATAATTCACGCGATATATTTCAAATTGACGATAAAATTACATTTCGAATTGATCGTTTTTTTGTTAATCATTAATTTCGATAATCATTCGATAATTTTAAAAAAATCGTGAATAAACAAACATGAAATTATATTGAATATGATTTACGATAAATTGATTTTTAAATCGTTCAAATGCAATCATCACGACAACATATTCAATCAAACGATGCAAATTCGTCGTTTAGAAATTTTCAAATCATATCGTCGATGAAATGTATTTAATTGACGTCGCGATACAAAATTATCGCAAAAAAATAATACAAAACACATAACGACGATAAAATTTCGATATATTATTTTATCACGTTTCAAAATCAAATCATTATTTTTTGTTATTGAAAACGAATTTGACGTATTCGATTCGAAATGTTTCGAATGTTCAATTTATTCAAAAATCGATAACGACGACGAATTGTCAACAATTGAATCAAATAATTCAAAAATTGATATCACGACGATTACGAAAACGACATTCGTCAAAAAAAAAACTGAAAAATCAACGCAATAAACGATGAAAAACGAAAAAACAACAATCAAAATTTTCGTTATTTTCAAAATTGAATTTTGACGATTCGATAAATATCGCAATGATTAATGCATTTTTTTTGTTTGTTGATCGATGTCAAAAATCGAAAACAAAAAATTTAATGTTTTTTCATTACGATCAATCAAATCGATTTCGCGTTCAAAACATTACAAACGAATTTTGAATCGTTGAATATTGTCGTCATAATTAAAAATTTTTTAAAACATAAACAAATCAAATCGATATTTGAACGCATCATGAAAAAAATATCAAAATATTTTTATCATTTATCAAAAATATTCGATTTTCAAAAAATTATCAAATTATTTTTTCATAAATTATACGATCATAAAATCGAATTTTTGAACGATAACAATTTTTTATTTCGCAATCGAATGTATTTTTTATTCGAATTCAAATTTAAAAAATTCAAAAAAATTTGAAAAAAAATTTGCAAAAAAAATTTATCGTATTTAGTCAAACGACATACGTTTTATTTGTTTTATTTGCGATCAAATTCAACGATCAATTACGTTTATGTATGAATTATCGTCGATTCAATTACATCACGAAACGCAATCGATATTTTATTTTTTTGATCGAGAAAATTTTGATCAAAATTCAAAATTGCAAATATTTGATGAAATTGAATATCATATCAATTTTCAATAAATTTCGAATGAATGAAAAAAATGAAAAATTTATCACGTTCGTTATTTTTATGAAATCGTATAAATATCGAATATTATTTTTTGAATTAATCAACGATTTTGTAAATTAACAACATTACATAAATGATTTTTTGTTCAATTTTTTAAACGAATTTTGTCAAATTTATTTGAATGACATATTCATTTACAACAAATTCAAAAAAAAGCATATCGTGCACGTTCGAACAATATTGAAAAAATTCAAAAAAATTCATTTACAAATGAATATCGAGAAATGCGAATTTTTCAAAAAAAAAATGATTTTTTTAAACGTTATATTTTCGATGAATGATTTTCGCATGAATTCAAAAAAAATACAAATCATAATTGATTGAACACGTTTTATCAATTTCAAAAAAATACAAATTTTCGTGAATTTCGTCAATTTCTATCGACGTTTCATTTGTGATTTTTCAAAAAAAATCAAAATTTTCATTCGAATGATTAAAAAACTCGTAAAATTCGAATGAATTACGAAAACAAAAAAAATTTTCAATTTATTTAAGAAAACGATAATCGAAATTTTTATATTTCGTTATTACGATAAAATCAAACAAATCATTTTGAAAATCGATTTTTTAAATTACGTTAATGCGAAAATGTTATCGCAATACGATGACGAAAAAATTTTACATTTCGTTATTTTTTACAATCGAAACATGATTTCAATCGAATGCAATTACGAAATTTATAACAAAAAATTATTGATTATTATTCGTTGTTTAAAACATTGACGTTCAAAATTCGAAAACATTGACAAATTGATCAAAATTTTCATCGATCACAAAAATTTGAAAATTTTTATGATTTCGAAAAAATTAATTTTTCATCAAATTCGTTGAGCAAAAATTTTATCGAAATTTAATATCGTTATTCAATTTCAATCAAAAATTCAAAACGTTAAAACAAACGTTTTGATTCGCATGTCGAATTCACGATTTAAAAATGATAACGATGAACGACATCAATATAAAAAACAAATATTATTCATTTTCGAACGATTCGAAATTCATGTTGTCGAATTTGACGAATCAATTTACGAACGAATTTTCGTCGTTAACAAAACAAACGACGATTGCAAAACATATCGAAAAACGTTCAATCAAAATTTCATTTTCGTGAATGAAATCAATTTACGCGATTGTCAAAAAAAACGATATTTTATATTACAAAAATCGATTATGAATGTTCGTCGATGTTTTTTTGTTTGTTGATTTTTTCAAAAAAATTTATAAATTTTTAACGTCGAATCATTTTGAATTTAATCGCATAAAAATTTTTTTACGTCGTGATTATTATTGATTTAACATGCGCAAAACAATTCGTCGATACGTACGTAATTGTTATAAATATCAACGAATTAAAATTTTTCGAAATCGTAAAAACGATTTATTCATTTTTTTGATTATATTTTTATAACGTTAAACAAATATATCAATTGATTTTATCACGAAATTGTTTAACGTTTACGATTATAATGTTATTTGCACAATAATCGACAAATTTAATAAAAAACGTCATTATGTATTTTGTACAACGAAAAACGAAAACACGAATGTTGAAATCACAACAAAAATATTCATTCAATACGTGTTTCGTATTCATGATTTGTTTTCGTTCATAACATTTGATCGAAATTTTCAATTCGTGTTTTTTGTATGACAAATTTTTTGCAAAATTTTCGACATTAAATGTAAATTTTTTACGATTTTTTATTCAAAAATTAATAATCAAATCGAAAAAATTAATCAAAATATCGAAAAACAATTGCGACAATATTGTAATTACATACAAAACGATTGAAACGTTTGATTATTTATAATCGAATTCGCAAACAATAACGCGATTTTTGTATTCATTAAATTATTATCGTTTTTCGTTAACAAAAATTTTCATTTTCGTATATTTTTTTATCGAATTTTATTTCGTATATTATTACAAAAAAACGATTTTTAATTGTCAAAACGAAAAACATCACGAACACAATACAAAACATTTTCGATTATGTACGAATTCACGTCGAAATAATTCAAAAACGCATAACGACACAAATCAACAAATATCGCAAAATCGTGAAATACGTCGAAAAAAATTACGTTTTTTTGAATCGACGAAACATCAAAATCGCTAAATCATTCGACAAACTTGATGACAAAAAATTAAAATCGTACAAAATGTTGAAACGTATGAACAATTTTTATCAATTTGAATTGTTTGAAACAATGCAAATTTATAATGTGTTTCATTGTTGATTTTTACGCAAAAACTTTTGTAATTTTTCGAAAATCAAATCAACGAATTTTTCGATTTTGTTATAATTAACGAGAATTTCGAATGAAAAATGAACGATATTTTAAAATTTCGATATTATTACGATCGATTTCAATATCGCGTCAATTGATCGAATTGATCACATAATCGAATTTGATATTACGTCGACAACGATAAATTCGATAATGTTCGTAACGTGATAAATAATTATTATCGAAATTATTTTATCGTCGCAAATTCGAAATCATTCAAAATTACATTTTTCGTTTTTCAAATCGATAATCAAAATTCATTTGCGAATCGTCGTCGTTTTCGAAAAAAAATCGTCGTTTTGACATTCATTGAAATTACGTTCGATTAAAATTTAAAAATTTCAATTAAATTTGAATTCATTTTGATTTCATTTGTTCGTTTCAAAATTTTTTTTTTCAATTTCAAATTTCATTATTATCGTTTCGACGTTGTTTACAGTCAAAATTTACGTCGCATAAAAAATTGAATCGTGTCAAAAACATTTTCAAAATTGTTGTTTGATTTTATTGAATTGTGAATTAATACAACATATTGAAAAAATCAAAAAATGATGATCGTAAAAATTTCGAATTTTGAATTCATTCAAAACAACAACGTTTTCGTTTCGAATTAACGACGAATCGTCGAAACGACGTTCGCGAAAAAAAAATAATGTTACGAACATGTTTGACAAATAAATTTGACAAATGTTTAACAAATAAATTTGACAAATAAATAATTAATATGATATGATCGAACAACGAATTATGTTTTAATTTTACGTCGAAATTAACGTGATTTGAAATTTGACGTCGCATATTGTTTGCAATTTCAACATTTTGTATTTATTTGTTTTTGCAAATTTATTGTTTTCGTCTAATTAATCAATTAATATCGTTATACAAACACGATTCATGATAACAACGAAAAAAATAAAATGCGGCATTTAATATAAAAAAACGTATTATTGTTGATTGACGACGAAAACATTTGAAAAATTAACGAAATCGCACAATTTTGTTTCAATTGTATTTTTTATTTGATATTTCGTTGCGTCGATATCGATTTTTCGTTTAAAAACGAAAATTTTTTGTTTGTTTACGTTGATAAATTCGTTTTTTACGAATTTTTTTATATCAAAAAAAAAAAACAATTGACGAAATCGAAATCGCGACGTTGAATTTGACATCAAATAAATAATTTTTTTAACGTCGACGAAACGTGTTTGACGAAACATGAAATTATCGAAAATAACATTCGATTTTTTGAAAAATTTGACATTTGATTTGTTGACGTTTGATTGTTTAACGATTTTTTATTTAATTATGACAACGACGACGTAAATACACGACACGTGTATAAACAAAAAATAAATGATTTGATATAAAAATATCGAAAAAATAATATTTGAAATTGCAACATCAAAACAGCAACGAATTGATATACAAAATTTCGATATATTGAAAACAAACGTTTCGAAAAAAAAAAAAAAAAAAAAAACAATGAGCAATCGTTTGCAATATAACGAGCAAAAAGTTCGCGCAATTTCTTTGACGATTGAGTTTTCATGCGTCTTCTTTGCATCAGCATCTCTGTCCAGCAGGCCGAGCTAACCCGTACGTCGGGAGGCCCAGAACCTACAAGTACAGGTACCGGAACAGTACTGTCGAACTATCCAACTTGCGCTGTCAGTTGCCCAACCATCGATCCAGAAGCCTCCAAGCTGACAGTGCCTGTGTAGCAAACCTGCGGGACTACCTACAGCTCTCTCGGCGACAGAAATGATCCTGCCTTTGACTGCGGACCACTAAACAGAGGTACCATCGCCGCGTGCGAAGTGTTGACTTGTAGCGATACCGACTATCAGAGTAAGTTCTATGTCTTCGCAGCAACAGCCCTGCAGGCGTAGGTATATAATCTGACGTCGCACACAGTGGTTCAACAGCTCGCAATCGACCGCTGCGGAGCCTACTACGAAGCCAATCCCTCTATCAGCTCTACAGTATCGTCCGCCATCGCTTCAGCCACAGCAGAGGCTCTTGCGGCGTTGGCAACGAGGGACCCAACCGATCTAGCCTCCTACCCACCTTGCTCGGTAAGGATCGATCCTCGAGCCTGGGGTAAGCCGTATAGCGATGCTGACATGGAGATAGGCAAGAGGTATCCCTCCCGTACTGGCGGCCAACGTATCCAGTTGCTTGACTCTGTCCAATCGCGATTGCATCTGCGGCTGTCCGACCGTCTACGATCTCACTACGCCCCAAGAGCAAGCAACCTGCTCTCCAGCCGAGCTTAGGCGTGAGTCCCGTTCCCAATTTCCCTTTTGTGCCTATATTCGGTAGAACCTGCGGGGTCGGAATTGGAAAAAGGGTGCTGACGATGTGCTTAGTCCTCAACCATCTAGTCGACAGCCTCTGTGCGCATGTAAGCGGGGTCACGAGACGCCCGGAAGCTTGCCATCCACCCATCGGCGGTAATGCAACGTATGCTCCCACCAGCACGGGTGCGACTGGAAGTGGTGTCACCCCAACGGCGAGCCCAAGCCTTGTTCCGTTTACTGGGGAAGCAGTGCGAGCCACGATCAGCGGTAAACTTATCATGCTCTTCGCAATCATGATCCCTGTCTTGTCATTGCTTTAGTGCAAAAAGAGGGATATTTCTCATTTAATGCCTCTGGCATTGGCGATGATAGAAATCAGACAAAGGAACGAGGTGGACAACTTAGTGCAGGTTTTCTAGGTATTGGAAAAATGCTCACCCTCATCAGTCGTCAGATGGAATAGATTTACTGTTCAGACTTCTCTTCTTTGCATTCCCATATCGTTGCTTTGTCCAAATTCCTCCACCATTCACCAAAGCTCCACCTTGACAAACAAACAGGAGCCAGACCCCTTTCCCTAGAATAGAAAGATCTAGAATCGAATCCATCCATTTCTTAAGTAGTCATTCCATCCATATTGGGATCGCGCCTAGTGATTGGCAATCAGATAAATAGAACTCTACCACAGAATTTATCATCATGCCTTCAACATCGCATCGACTACCACAAGGCCCCTTTTATTTGGAAAAAAATCCACTTCCTCTCTCCCAGCCAAATCTCCCTTCCCCCCTAAATCCCACCCTCTAATCCCAGCATAAAACATAGGAATCGCCACCAAACCTAGCCCAACCCCCTCCCCCCTCTTACGAGCCCCTGTCCACACGAATACATACACACATCCACCCTCTCACAAGCCACTCATCCAAAACAGCAAATGGCTCTCTCTGTTCTCCGACGCATAATACCCTACCCTACACTACCCTACTTATCGACGACTAGATACAGGCAGCAATCTGCCTCGTTCTTCCTTGGGTAGCGGCGATGATCTCGCAAAGGCATGTTTCCACTAGAGCACAACATGATTTGCCGTGGAGCGTGAGCGGGGATGGGAGGAGGAGATTCAGGGTGAAAGAAGGGGGCTGGGTAAAAGGTGGGATGGGAAGGAAGTCTGGTTACGTGTCTGTGGAGATGGAGGAGGAATGGGGAGGGATGAAGATTAATGGAGGAAGTGTTTTCGTTCTAAGGGAAGGGTATTGAAGCTTTGCTGTGTGGCGATAGGAGATGTGCAACTACCGGAAGCCGATGTTATGAGAGACTAAATCCTTCAACCGAAGGCGTTAAAAAGGTATTTAGGGGTTGGATCATGGTTGAGATGGAGGATACCCGATGCGTAGGGGCTGGAATGATTTCGGCAGGAGGTTGCCAGAGGAGAGGAACGAGTAAGTAGAACGATATTTCCACGCATATAGGATCTTGTTTCGATTTCAGCAACTTGAGGACTTCAGACTCGGTCTATGACCTCAGAAAATACGAACCAAAGTCCGACACGGGCGGATTTTGACCTCTTGCAGCAGCAAAAACTACCCGCGATCTTTCAAGATAGGTGTCCAAGCTAACAGCATTGACAGTTTAGTATGGACTTGCCGCTTTACTCAAGCCCGAGTAATAGTTGATCCACTTAAAGATCTCAGTATGCCAGACCAATGAATTCTCCTGATTGAGCACCCAATGGTTCTCATCCGGGAAATTCAAGAACTTGCTCGGCACGCCCTTGACCTGCAGCATATTAAACAGCATAATCCCCTCACTGACCGGCAGCCTGTAATCCAGGTCGTTATGCACGACGAAATGCGGAGTCGCCCAGTTTTCGTAATACAGGATTGGATTCCATCGATAGTAGGTGGATGTTTCGTTCGGAGAGGTGAAGGTACCGGCCTCGTCGTGGTTGATGAACCACAACTCTTCAGTCGCGTAATCCGCCAGCGAATTGGTGACACCATCATGCGTGACAAGAGCGTTGAATCGACGACCTAAGGGATGGCCTTGGATCCAGTTCATCATGTAGCCTCCAAAAGAAGCACCAGCCGCGATGCCGCGCGCGGTGTCGACGTAAGGGAGGGAAGAATTGACGTAGTCCCATGCGTTCACCAAATCCCAGTACGGATAATCGCCCCAGTGGCCCGCTACTGCATCTGTCAAATTCTGACCCCATCCAAAGCTGGCCGTGGGGTTGGGTGCAATGACGACGTAGCCTTGGTCGGCCCAGACTTTGTAATTCCATCGAGTGCTCCATGAGTTGTAGAACCCGCCTTGCGGACCACCGTGTACGAGGAATGCTAGAGGGTAGGTTTCTTTCTCGGAGAAGTTTGCAGGGTATATGATCCAGGCTTGTAGGTCGATGTCAGTGCTGTTGGAGGAGAAATAGAACTCTGAGACGTCTTGTGGGCCTAGACCGGAGAGTGCTGGGTCTACTAGGTTGGCCTGGAAGTAAGTATTTTTACATCGCCGTCTGGATTGACTGTATAAAAGTCACGACTGGACCATATCTTGGAATCTGAGATGAGGATTTCGCCGTTTGGTAGGACTTGCATACCGGCTGGGACACCCTCATCTGTGATGTTCGCTGGCTTGTAACCGGATGTTGCATTAATGGGTACAAAGAAGACCCTCTCGCGACCTAGGTCCGGAGCTGCTACGTAGAGACCGTTTCCGTCATTGGACCAGATGAGAACATCAGGAGACCTATCCCAGTCGCCCACAACGCTCCTCACATTCAAGTTCGATGAATCGGGGTTTGCAACATAGATGATGTTGCGGTCGGACTCGTAGCTAATACCGTTCATCTGGAAGTAGGCAATTTTCGATCCATCCTTTGAGAATGTCGGGGCAGCAGAAGCACCCTCAGCACCCGGGGTTGCGCCGATTGGATTGATCGGAACCGAATCGTTAACGCTACCTGAAAATGGCACCCAGTATATTTGGCTGCTGGTGTAGTTGGCGAGCGGCAAGTCAATGTTCTTGGTCAAGAAAATCACCTGACTTCCATCGGGCGAGATATCATAGTCCCCACTCCCTCCAAAAGGCTGGACTGGTGATTCGGCACAAGTAGCGTTGCACAAGCCAGTGACGTAATTGGTCAACCCGCCAGCCAGAGTATATCCGCCAGAAGAGCTGCCATTGGAACTGCTCCGGCTGAGTACACCCCCAAAGACGGCGTACCGTTCTGGGGTAAGATATGTATCCCAGTGCCGGACGTAGATATCCTTGTATATCCTTGCAGTGCTGGCAGGAGCTTCTGCCAAATCTTCGTTATAGGCGGTCCCTGTTGTATGTAACTTCAGCATTTCCGCGATTAAGTGAGAAATCACTCGTTAAAATTTCCCTTTGACTAATTCCACATCCATTGAAGCTGCTAAGAAGAAGTAGGGGTTGGAGACCTGGACAAGTTAGGGACGTACCATTAGAATATGCCTTGGCATTCACTAGAAAATGGATGGCTCCCGAAGGCGTGGACACAGCTTTCAAGCCAGTGAAGGGTGCAGGTAGCGATGCGACAAGAACAGCACTCGCAAGGTCTGCAGCATCTGCTGAGTACAGCGAGATGCCTCCATCACCCTCCTCGTTTGTCGCATTGATGTACAGAATACTTGAGCTAGTCGGCCCCACAAAGACAATTTCTGAAATGTTGGAATCAGTGCTCCATGTAGATATTTGACCAGAGATCAAGTCAAGTCGTTCCCACTCTGTTGTGGCCTCTTGATCTTCGAAGGAGTATTCTGTCTTGGTGTAGACGGCAAAATCCTTCGGTCACCATCAGTCACGTGATCATGGCGGAATATTAGTGGTGGTGGCTGACTTACCCCGGATGGATTGGCCAAGGCAACACCCCTTCTAGGGGCAGAAATCATGCCCGGCGGCGTTATGGCAGTCACCAATGGTAAAGCCGCCAACGCTGCCGTTGCTATCACATGCATAGGTAGCCTCATAGTTCCAGTCTGGCTAGAGCTTCGAGATTTGAAGAAGATGCACCCTTAGACAGTGACAAGAAAAGTATAGAGAAACACAAGGCTGTTGAGCGGGCGTAGAGGTTCTTTTGTAGGTTGAGAACCAGGAAGGCTGTTGAGCGTGCCAATCCACCGGCGGCCCCGCATCTGCAGCAGACAACGGTAGCTGCTCGGAAGTGAGGGTGAGACGACTCGCATTTTTGTGATGGTCTTCGTACAGGGTAGGAAGCCAAGATGACTACGGAGGTTGAAGTCTCAATCGAGAAGGTCGTAAAGCACACCCTTACACAAGACCGTTACGGTTTCTTGGCGTTGCGGTTTTCCCAGCGCGCCACTCATTCTGTTAGCATTCAGTGGAATACTTCATCATTCGATGATAACAGAATTGTTGTCACTCAAGAAATGCTGCTCTTGCGAAAATGCTGACCAATCCGATCAATGGCAAGCGAGAAAAACCCAACGCCAAGATGTCGTACTAGACTGCACGTGACTTTGCTCTATCTTATGATCTACCATGCAGATCTTGGCGGCAGCTGTAAACTGACACACGCAACATCATCGTCTTCAACACCTCCTTTCCACAAGCTCGGGTAATTGCTATATTAACTTCCGATGATGACTTATCTTCATGAATAAAACTGCTTGTGCTGATTGAAGGGCGATGGGCAGAGATTGAAAATCTGTAACATCAGCCTCGCTTTTGGCCGGAATGTCGCGGATGCTGCAACGTTCACACTCATTTGGGATTTCAGTTGTTGAGCTCGGTAATGATGATGATTACTTTCATTGGTTTTCAACGACAAAGCTTTGAGCAATGCTCACTTTAGAAACGCGCGCCATCGGCTAATCATGATGTATTGATTCACCGACTGTTCATCGCCATCATTGACATATACTTAGTAGAATGCAGATAGCGCTCAGTAACACTCTTGTTGTTCGGTAAACGCTTTTTCCGACTTTGATATCCAATAGCTCGATGTTCTCAGCTCACACTGTCTCCAGCTCAAACTCTCTGGCAAACTTGAGTAATTCTTCGATGGGCATGAACCAATGGACTCCAAGCGGAAACCTTCGGTCCCAAATCCGAAAATCTTTCAAATCCCAAAAACATCGAACAAGGCTATTATTATTAAGCCGCCGAATGGTTCGAACAAGACGTCAGTCAGTCGGGGGTCAAACGAGCACGAGTGGCCAACACCTTCACCTCTGAAAAACGATACGAACCAGGAACAAAGACTTCCTCGAACGCTACATAGCCGGGAAGACGACTGTGGGCCTGCAGCTGAACCTCATGCATTAAACAGCGGCATATCCTCATGTCCTAGCACAAGCGCTGATATTTCGGTTGATAACGGCCATACGCCATTCTCCAGAAACTCATTTATAACATCGAAGTGGCGACCTGACGTGTTCGTCCAAGCGTTCGTCCCGCAGGCTTTCCTTGCTGTCAATAATGCTCCAGCAAAGAGCATTATTAGCACATCTGTGGAGGGTATCAACTTCCCGAAATACATCGCCGCCTTCGCTAGTCCTACTTTCCTACCTCCTCCGTTCTGCTCAGAAAAAACACCTTCAATCAGCCATTTGCCCCTCCTAGCCGCAGACGACCTAGATTGTTACAATTACGAAAGGCATTTTATAGACTGCGTCTTGCTTGATCTTGAAGCGCAAACGCCAGAAGTCCGATCGCACGATCTTTTTGGTGTCCAGCTGCATGTTGTAGCCCAGATTCACCATATATACAGTCTGCATGTTCCTGGCATCCGAGAAAGCGCCCCTAGAGTTGCCTATGGAGACATAGTCATGCTGCGTCAACTTATCCTAGACTCCAGAACCAGTCTTCCGCAGGGAATGGACTTTTGGGTGGCTAGCGGCAACCGCGAAAGAGGTCTACCGGCTCCGGGCTTCACGGGCTACGAGATTGCTGCTACTGTAGTCGCGGTCGATATGAAACTTGAGAAGCTTCATTTACGCGCCGAAGGGGTCTCGACTTCGATACCTTTGATGTTCAATGTTAGCTTTGTCGTCCAAGGTCACCGGGTGCGCTGTTTGCAGCACACCATCGCAGATATTGCCAACGAATTGACGTCGCGCGAGGTAAGCTTTAGATGCTCGTCGAATCCCAGAGCGGAAGAGATGGTCTACACCTCCAGCCCAGATGTCAAAAGCAATGGGTGGCTGCGCCGAATGCTGTTTCCTCACGAAAGCGATGGTAGATTGCTCAAGGGTTTTCCCTCCGGTAACTTTAAGCAGACATGGTACGATAGTGATCTAAATTACGAGCAGATGGTTTGTCGGCTCCTGGATGCAATCCGAAAGCTTTTCCATACTGACCTGTGAGTAGAAAGCGGTGAATGCGATCCAAATGAGAAACTACGGTGGTATACGTGAGTACGACTTCAAATTTGTTTAGTTCTTTCCTATGTATCCTTCTTAGCTTTGAGGTTCATTTGTGGCATTCTGCCGCTTGACGTAACCTCAGTAAAAAGTGAAAGAAGCTCTAAACTAACAATTGTGCAGTACCTTATTAATGGACCGCCTGGCACAGGAAAGACCAAAACAGTCGTCGAAGCTGTCACGAAACTTGCGAATGACTTAGATTTCATAGGCGCGATACTTGTATGTGCGCCGTCAGACCCTGCAGCAGACATACTCGCTCTCCGTCTAAAGCGCCACTTCGAGAACAGCCAAATCATCCGGCTCAACGAATTTTCACGAACGTTTGCCGAGGTCCCACAGGAGCTACTGCCTTACTGCTATATCGAGGACAAGGTTTTCAATCTGCCGCCTCTACCGACCCTGATGTCCTACAGGATCGTTGTCGCTACATGTCGTGGCGCTGAGATGTTGCATCAAGCCCGATTGACGAATCGAGACCTAATAGCCCTCCAAAAAAACGTCACAAGCATACTTCAATCCACATCCGAGGCCCAGAAAAGCACTCCCTTGCACTGGACAGCCCTTTTCGTGGACGAAGCCGCGCAGGCAATCGAGCCTGAGATCCTCATCCCTCTCGCCGTCGTAGCGCCACACGAGAGCCGCTCCTGCCACCCTGACCCCATCTTTGCCATGGCAGGCGACCAACACCAGCTCGGCCCCCGAACCTACGACAATGGCACAGCTCTCCACATCTCCCTCTTCGAACGCCTTTCGAGCTCACCGACGTACGCCTCCCACCCGCAATCCCGCTCAAAGTCTCGCACAAAGTGCGCACAAAATCGAACCATCCACCCCTTTTATCAACCTTATCCGTAATTACCGCTCCCACCCCGCAATCCTCGCGTACCCCCCTCCTCCCTCTTCTACAACAACACCCTCGTCCCCGAAGCCACCCAAACCGAAACCCTAGCCTCCTGGCCTGGCTGGCTAGGTCGTCGTTGGCCCGTGCTCTTCGCTTGCAACAACGGCATCGATGACTGCGAGGAAGTCCGCACCACTGGCTCCGGCTGGTAACAGGCGCGAAGCCCACAAAGCCATCAGTATGGCGGGTGAGCTTCTGCGTACGGCCGCCAATCCACCTCTCCAGCAGGCAGAGATTTGCGTAATGTCGCCATTCCGCGCACAGGTCCGCCATCTGCGTGACGCAGCCCGCGCTGTCGGGCTGTGGATTTGAATGTCGGGCCCATGGATGCGTTCCAGGGGCTTGAGAAGAGAGTGGTGATTCTGTGTACCACGAGAGCGAGATCGAGGTTTTTGGCTGAGGACGCGTTGAGGGTGTAGGTGTTGTCAATGAGCCGAAGAAATTTAACGTCGCGATTACGCGCGAAGGAAGGGTTGGTGGTGCTGGGTAATCCGTGGGTGCTGCATCGCGACCCGTGCTGGGCTGCATTCCTCCGATTTTGCAAGCGTAATGGATTGTGGCGCGATGATGAGGAAGGAGGGATCTGAGGATGCCGGAGGGCGAGGAAAGCCTTGCGGAAGTGTGGGAGCCTGAGGAGAGGACGAGTGGTGGTTCTAGTACTGGGATTGAGGGGTTAGAGGCTGCGCTGGTATATAGAGATGCAGAACCTGGAGAGGTCTCCGGATGCTGCAAGGAGGTTTATGAGCAGTCGTACGGATGATGAGATGTGGACGAGTGGGGTGGAGGCTATGGAGGCTTTGAAAATGGAGAGTGGGATTGGAGAAGATGTCTAGGGGTCAAAGTGTACCGGAATGATTTGGAGCTATCGCCCCCTGGGTGCGAGAAAGAAAACTGCTATTACAGTTGTTGGAAGGCAGTAGCCTCTTTTCAATAGCCTGAGCTGCTACGTCGAAGAGTAAAATTTAGATATGCAGTTGGGAAGACGAGGTGTCAAGCAAAGAAAATGTTTGGAAAGGTTGCTCTTGGACAAACGCGCCCGGCTGGAAGGACTAGCATCAGACAATAGAAATATGTAGCATAGCGATCCAAACGAAGCATGGTCACTCTCTTCCGCATGGGGTCTTGGGGCAATGAGTGTTCTGTAACGGAAGAAAACAATCTCAGCAGGTACCACAAGTCTGCAACCCAGCGAAGTGACCACTCAAGCAACAAAGAAGCCCAGAGCCGAGCCAGCTACCTCTTGGCAACAGTCATCTCTCCCTGTCACAGTGCGACGAAAGATAGGAAAACGTAGGTCAATTCCCTACACTCAAAAGAAGCTCGCCTGTACCGCTTCATCCATTCCGCCTTTCCCGCTCTCTGACTGGGAAGTATATCGATCTGGTCCCGGCTCTCGCGATTCGCTTCAATGGTCTGAGAGCGTGGAGGGCTCTCATAACTGTATGGCCTTTTCCGGTGGTTCAATCGCTTCTGTGAAGAGCGAAGGACGGAGTAGCGCCGTAAATAACGTATTGTCTCCCCTGCTGCAGACGACCTTTCTAACAGCATCTTGCGATATTTCAGGTGGTGTCATTAAACACTATCATACTGTCAGATCCCCAGGGCTTTTCTTTCTCAAGCAAGCGTCGATCAGGGTTATACAGCGTGGAGACAGAAGGCGACAACGACTGAAAGTTGATGAGATTCTGGTGAAGACGTCACGAAAGAGAATCACAGCAGACGGTTGAAGGAAGAGTGGGATAGCCAAGGTATGGGAGTTTGAACGCTGTAAGAGTGCATAGGATGAGCAGAAGCGTAATAAGAGACGTGAGGGCGTGCTCACCTCAATGTCATCTTGCAGTCCTGGGTATGGGTACACTCTGCGCCCGTCAGTAGTCGGGAAGAGACACGAGGTCATTTTCCAAAGTGTGGCTCTTGAATGATCGTCTTAGGCACTCGAGGAAGGAGAGGTCAATCCTAAGGTTACGGGACCGGCGGGGTGACGTAGGCTGCGGAGAGTTGCCATGGCATGACCGTAACCGGTTGCCTATTAGCTGACACGATGTGTCCTCGTCAACAGACACTGCTGCCTTGTAGAACACCTGGATGGACAAGGTGAAAGTTGGAGAAAGTGATCTTTTCATATGAAACTCATCGCTCGGATGGCAAAGACCTGACTTCGGACCGACGTTGTTGCGATCCCGGTACTTTAGTTTTCTACTTCCCCAAAAGTATCTTAAAAAACTATTAACAAGCTCGTTCTCACATATTGAACAAAGAACTATACACGGAGTAATTACACAAGATGGATTATCTTCTACCGACCTTTGTAATGGTAAGCGTAGTATTCGCGATAGCCGCCGTCTTTACAGGGCACAAGCCATCCTGGATCCTGTGGGCTTCTCAAGATCATTCGGGTTGCCACTAAGTACGACAAGAATTGAGTCCACGGAACCCGCTATTGATCAGGATGGCGCGTTCTCGAAGGCAGCGGCAATCTCGCACTATGATCGCAGCTTGACGAAATCCCATACGTCTCGCTCATGGGAGTTCGAGCTCGCGACCGGGATCATCCTCTAACGTTCGCCCTTCGAAGCAAGTGGACAGAAATGGCTACTGTTCTCCTTATCATTGGAGTCGTTGTTGCTGGCACCGATGGTATTTACCTCTCGCGCGCCGGGCAAAACGGCTTGGGCAACTACACGCTATACCCGGTGCACTTATTGCGGCGCTCGCTGCAGGAGTGCTTTTCTTGAATGGCTGATCTAGGACCTCACATGTGATTTACGATAACTCGACGAGAGAGAGTAAATCTTGCTAATCTTCCGTTCGATACTGACATAAATCGTCAATTCACAGCCGTGGAAAATTATTGATATGGTCATGAGACTACTGCACTAAGATACGCTATGGCAATCAGTGAGATAGTTGAATGCCATCTTTTCCGGAACCAAAAGGCTATATCATGCCAGATGAATCACGTCTTGTTTCTTTCGTATCACGTTGGGAGGTCGTCAAATCAAACAACATGCAAGCGAGCCTCGACAAAATGCCTCGCGTCATCCTTTACTACTGTTACCATTGGTAATCACTGAGCCAACGCTGTAGTTCTTCCGATGCTGATAAGGCTCCAATTGCCTTTAATGAACGTGTAGATTCAGAGTACGACAGTCAGAGCATGAGATTCGTGAATTAGCACCAGGCCCAATTAAGCCTTCGTTTTCTACTACAGTCGTTCATACAATGGCTTCGCTCAAACAATCAATAAGCCGCGTTCAGATCATATGTTAAGCGCCAATTGTGGTAGCTAATACCTGATTACTCGCTCACCGAAGTATGGATGACCTCTAGGGAAGCTACATACAAATTGAGAAATGACGGTCGATGCCATGTGAACATCTCAAAACGATAGGCGAGTAGCTCTCGAGAAATTGCTTCACCTTGTGGAACAGTTAGCGAATCATCGTAAACGCGCAAAGGATTATTGAACGACGGAATGGCAAAATGGTCGTCCACGCGATCTACTTGAAAAGACGATTGCTTTATCGACAAGTTCAGAAGTTGGTGAAATTTCCGTCAATACGATCCTGAGCACGCTGCATTGCCCTGGGGGCTCTTCCCTTTTGTGCTACCTCTATCTCTCAAGAATATCACGCGGCTTTGAATGTCTGCGTACCATGTATTGTGTCTGGAAATTGCGGCTATGATATCCAGCGCCGATAATCTTACCCCGTTGGATTGAACACCATCAGCGACTGATTGGCGCTGCATTGAAATTCGATGTGCAACGACGTCTCAGGCGAAAATCGAGATTAAATTTTGTGGGGCAACAGGAAAGGATACTTAATTCGTAAGAGGACGAAGCAGGAAATTGGCTCTCGATCATGTCAACTTATCTACGAAACCAGAACAGTGCAACACATGAGGTTCATCTGATGTCGAGCATGGCGACATTGACTCTTTGGCCGAGAACAACATCAAAAAAATGAAGCTTCAAGGTTAGAAAATTGCTGGACCTAAGAATTCTACAATGTGCACAGGATATCCTTGACTCCGTAAGATGTGGTGCTCTGGGCCACTCAGGTTCGAGTTTAAGATTACCGGTATTGGCTTCGCCCTCTACGAGCCGTTCTTCGAGCTCGGAAACAGACAAAGCCAAAACACCACTGGTAGGGTAACGAACGCCATCCTTCTCAATACACCCAGTACCAGCCAACAAAGCTCGCGTCTCCTCGCAGGCGTCGAAGACGTTACTGATCGTTCAGGAAAACATATATGATGCCATCATGTTCGAATGTTACCGCGCTGCGGAACTCAGACCGTGTCTTCAGCTTCGCTTGCACTACGCCTCTCTAACCTACGTATTTGAATCGATTCGTGAACTCTGGCCAGAACCTTGTCATCTCTTTCTCTGTCGGTGTTCTCACATGAGCTTGGACATATTCATCATTGAGACTTTGCATCATACTTTCGCCTTGTCCAGCTTCTTATACGATGCCATGATTGTGTGAGATCCGTGGGTGACTAGATAACTCCGCTGAGGTTGTTCGTCATTTGTGATCAAGGGCATCAAGCACGGAAACCAGCCATCCATTATGATCTTTGAAATTGGCTTCGCTGACGGAGTTTATCGGTGTAAGTGAGGCCCAGACAGACTTGGTAATAAACCTCAGCTTGGAGGGCTGTTGTCCTTCTAAGGTCGCTGGAAGCAACGATTGGTATCCGGTCGCATTCACTACTTTATCGAAGTGGACTGGACTACATGTGGTAGTCCCTAAACATATACGTTCATGCTCAGAGCAGACTGAAACGACCTCGCAAGCGAGTCGAACATCAATAGAGCTAGAAGCTAGACGTTCATTCAAGTACCTCCGGAGCCTCGGACCAATGACCACGCATGGCTCCTTGAGGTCAAAAGCAGCAGTAACATTCGCCATGCACACCATTTGTGGATCAACCTCACAACACTCGGCAGTCTCGTAGCATACCGATCCGAAAGTGGAGCTTGAGACTTTGGAAGGGTTTCCGAATGCATCTGACACACCATGCGCGTAAACGGATTCATCAAGACCCACAATTAGATCAGAATAAGTCTTGGAAAATTTGGAGAACGAGGCATGGCAACTTTCACGGGTCTTTTTGATCTGGGATAATGAGGTCCTCGGTGTAAACGTATGCCAAAATATCCAGAAACCCCGGACAGAGAATATCATCTCCTTTGTCGAATAAGGTGATCCTGTGTCCGTCTTTGCTAGTTCCAGCGCAAGATGGCAACCGGTCCAACCTGCGCCGATTGGCAATGCTGAAAGGAGACATTCGTGGGTCGTGTTTGTTTGAGTTGCTTTCTCAATCTTGGGTTTCGTGCGGTGGTTTGAACAGTTGTTACACTGACCCGGAGTCAGGCAAAAATAAAGCCGAATGGCTTGATCGCCGGGTTTTTTATTTTCTCGCCATGGTGACGCCAATTCTATTTTAGGGAAGGCTAGGAAAGACACCAAAAACCGCATCGAGGTTTTCATGTGTAAAAGAAAAGAGAGAACAAAATTTGAGTTTGCCAGTCTGTGGGTATGCTCGGTTATTCGGCTGATTCGTTCTTTTTGGTCAAGTCAGTGGTTTTGCAATACATCATCATGCGTCGAGGCTTAGGCTAACGTTGCTGCTCCATCAACATACATTGAGACCACGAAATTGATTGGAGATGGTTACGATGGAATCCCCGCTGCCGATTGTGCGGATTCGCAGTGGGAAAGCCGCCTCCACTAGCATGAGAGAGGCCGACGCCTTCTCAGAAAAACATAAAGAAAATAAAGAAATTGTAGCGGTCCCCCACTGATCTACATCTACACATCAGTCACAATGTCAGTTGAGATCCAGGCCGGCTCAAATTGCCACCCAGAACTTCCAGAAGATCATGACGTCTGTGGTTGAGCTAGATGGTGCACACACCAAAGATGGCATACCGTCATTGAATATACCGAACGTCAGCAGAGGTCGATCGCTTAGTGAAAAGACTCGATGTCCAATGTCCCTAAGGCTGCCTTTGACATGTTCCCTAAACAATTTCTCTCACATTAGTCTTTTCTTGTGGTATTATTTTCGTTTGCTTGAGCCTCTGTTCAAAAGGTGAAAGGACTTCTGAAAACTGGGGTGTGGTTCACTCATGAGCAATTATTCCAATCCAGCGCTATGCAGCTCATCTTATCAATTGTGTTGGTCTACCTGATATTGCCAGCACCGATATTCTCCACCGTTCAAAAGACACAGCTCTATAGTAATTCGTTTGGAGTTCCTGGTCAACCTGCTACATTTGATTATATGTAGGCTACTCGACAATGATATTGCTGATTCATAATCTAAAAGACATTTTAGTGTTCTTGGTGCCGGCACGGCTGGATTGGCTATTGCCAGTAGACTAGCAGCGTCTCCAGATACTTCAGTGGTTGTCGTCGAGGCCGGGGATTCTATCAGATTGATAACGGTAATGGAAGTGTGGTGCCAGCATTAGCTCCTTTACAACACGTTGGATCGCTCCCCAACGACAACCGCTCGTTGACTGGGGATTCGTGACTGCTCCTCAAGCTGTAAGATATGATCATCTAATCAAGGACAGTATAGCTGAATAGTCTTGGAAGGTGCAAACGATCGGCGGATGCATTATGCTCGAGGCAAGACATTGGGCGGATCATCGGCTAGAAACTATCTTGCTTATCATCGGTAATGATCCCCCTGCTCTACCCGTGTGGCTAAACACTAACGATTGGTCAGCGGAACGAGTGGCTCGTACCAGCAGTGGGCAGAGCAGGTTGGGGACGACAGCTATTCTTATTGAGAACCTTCTTCCTATTTCGAGCGCAGCTGCCATTTAACGCCGCCCAACCTCGAGAAGCGGTATCCCACCAATGGTACAGTCGACTTCGATCCTTTGGTATTCAACAACACCATAGGAGGGCCTCTGCAGATATCGTGGCCCAATTAGGCTAATCCGATTGGGACTTGGGCGCAGAACGCGCTTGCGGCGGCAGGTATGAAGGGTCTTGCCGGCTTCAATTCGTGGGAAGCTTATTGGTCATGCCTGGGTTTCCCAAACTCTGAATCCCGTGATACAACGTCGAAGCTCATCGCAAACATCTTTCCTGGATGATGTGCGTAATACTGATATCGTGGTATATACCCAGACACTAGGGAAACGAATCTTGTTTGATTCCAATAAGACTGCAACTGGCGTCTTGTGGTTACTGGAGGGGTATCCTACTCTCAGCACTCGAAAAGAAGTTATCCTATCTGCCGGCACCTTTCAGTCTCCCCAATTGCTGATGGTATCTGGAATTGGACCCCGAAAAACACTTGAAACCCTTAATATTACCGTCCTCTCAGACCTCCCGGGCGTTGGTCAAAATCTCTGGGATCAAGTTTACTATGGAGCCTCCTTCCGTGTCAACGTCGAAACTTCGTCCTGCGAAAACAGTGACAAAGTCTATGCCGCCCAAGTGGCTCAAGACTATCTCAACAACCAAACAGGCCCTCTCACGTCTGTAGGCGGGTTCTTTGATTCGAGTAAAGCTCCCACCTTCATACCGCCAAAATCTAACAGCAGCAACGCAAGCAAAACTAGATTCGACATTTCCAGCGGACTGGCCAGAGATTGAATACTTGGTTGAAAACTCTTTCGATGGCAACAATTCGGAATTACACCGACATCGATCCGAACGACGGATATCAATATGCCACGATCTCCTCCGCTCTGGTTGCCCCGCTTTCCAGAGGGAACGTCAGTATCTCTAGCGCTGACGCAGGAGACCCTCCATCATCAATCCCAACTGGGTCACAGACCCTGCAGATATCGAAATCGCCATC
The DNA here is from genome assembly GCA_018902385.1 of Physcia stellaris. Classification (NCBI taxonomy): domain Eukaryota; kingdom Fungi; phylum Ascomycota; class Lecanoromycetes; order Caliciales; family Physciaceae; genus Physcia; species Physcia stellaris. The sequence continues at coordinate 50,114 of JABSSW010000087.1, forward strand.
GTGGCTTTCAAACGGGTGAGAGAGTTGTGGACGCTGATGAACGGCACTACAATTGGGGAAGAATACTTTCCTGGTACAGCAAGTGTGAGCACTGACGAAGAAATACTCGATTTCATTCGAGGGGGTCTAATCACGCTTTGGCATGCTGCAGGCACATGCAAGATGGGGAAAGATGGGGACGCAGACGCGGTGGTGGACAACAGGGCAAGAGTAAAGGGAGTGAGTGGATTGAGGGTCGTGGATGCCAGCGTCTTCCCGCTTTTGCCACCAGGACACCCACAAGCTACAGTCTATGCTATTGCAGAAAAGATAGCGGAGGACATTTTGATGGGCCGATGAGATTAATGTCTTATCATTGACAGGCCGACAGGCAGATTGTTTTCCGTCAAGTTTCTGGTAATGTCGAAAGCAGTCTCTTTTGTGGAACGTCTTTAATGATCATTAGTAAAAATAAAAACATAGGAGTCCCGCTTTGCCGTGTTCGCCAAATGATGTGGCTAAAGCAGCTGGCTAATGCGGCAGATGGAATTTCGCCAAGCTGGCACTTCTACCCAGATTTCCAATTCTTTCTTTTATCATCCGTGCCTAGGCGAAGCCCCGAACTTCGGCCCACGACAACTTTGAGAGAGAGTTTGATTTCAGCATGGTCACGAGTCCTCACCGTGTTGTCGTGGGTCACTACGCTTATGGTTTGGTCTCCGGTATTCTGTGAACACAACACCTTGTACCGGAGTTCGGAAACACGGTGAGGAAAGCCAGCTTTAAGGAATACGAATTGACATGTTCCTTGAAATCCATCCTGCTCATGGTTCCAAAGTCGGCCAAGCGGATTCCCAGACTGGAAACTTGAAGAGGAGTTGACTATGTTTCGAGTGTTAGTGCTCTAAATTAATCGGCGCTCCGCCCAGGTGCTCAACGCAATCCAAATCACTAACTCATCCGCCAAACATACTCTTGATATAGCAGCTGTGCAGAAGATGAGGATCCAGGGCATCTTGGTACTCTCTCAATCCGAGTTGCTCAGGGCCGGAAAGCTAGACTGCCGACGTTTGACCGAGGATTGATTTCTTTGAGAGCTCGGCCACAATGTAGAAGACTTGCAAGCTCGACAGTCTTGGCCCAGTACCGGCGTCTTCAACGTGGCGCCAGTATTCTTTCAAGACTTGCTAGCAGCAAGAGTTCCAGAACATCAATCGACAGTGGCTGATCATATTGTTAATTCCTACTCCGCGTCATCCAATCAATGCCTAAGTCCAGGTGTTATTGGTTGGGCTTTTTGTTCGATTGCGCACTGAGTCCCACGCTGTTATAAGGGGATTCTTGCAAAGCGGCTCGGAGTTGGGACGATGGTGTTGGAGAGCTGCTGATCTCCGCTATGACACGATGTGGAGCTGTGGTCATGCTCCACCTTAGATGTCGGTCGTCAATGATTTCATGATGGTGGAACAAAGTCCGCGCTATTGCAATTAAGTGTGTGGAGAGCGGCTTGGGTAATATTCCATGGTGGAGAACAGGATGCTTCCGTAATCAGCACAGAGGGGCTATGTACATGGAGCTCAGGACGATACAAAAGCGAACTTGGGAAAGATTCCGGTATGCTTTGCGGTAGAATGGGCCACGGTGCATCTGCTTCGTGAGAACTGGTACACTTGCTGATTGTTCATTCTCGATACGGATAGAGAAGCAGATCTACATTCCAATGGCAACCATGTTGGTTGAGTCAGACACGTTTGACTGGATGGTAGAGATATCATATACATCAGCACTGCTAGTGGGACAGCAGCCTTGTTCTGGGGCTCCATTGTGGCTCTTATCGGCTCTAGGTAGACCTAAGCGAGTCTGGCTGAAATTGGAGACTTTGAGTGAATTCTTTGAACTTGGTCTGGGAGTGCTGACACTGCTTGGCCATTTAAAC
>JABSSW010000088.1:0-29592 GCA_018902385.1 Physcia stellaris
AATCATCGTTAATTTCAAACATGATTTTTTTTTTATTGTTGAAATGATCGATTATGACGATCAACAACGACAAAAAAAATAAAACATTGTTTTTTGCTATATTAATATTCATATTTTTAACAAAAATTTTTCGTTAAATTTCGAATTTAAATATTCGAATAAACGATAAATAAAACAACGTTAATGATATTTGTCGCAATCGTTGTTTTTTATAATTTGTATTTTGCGATGTTTTTCGAAATATTCAAAATTGAAAACACAATTGCGAAAATTAACGAATCGTCACAAATATTTGATCGCGACAATTCAAAATTTTCGCAACACGATTGTTGTCGATGTTAATTTGAAATTCGAAATATGACAAAATATTCGAAATAAAATCAAATCAACAAACGTGATATTTCGATCGCATTTGAATCGATTTGAACATTTATGAACAATTTTCGATCGTGTTCAATGATTTCAACAACAATTAAATGATGTTAAAAATGAATATCGAAAATGTTTAAATACAATTAATGAATCGTGTAATCGCGAAAATTTTTTGCATTCGATTACGATATTCGAACTTTTTACAATTGACGTAATTGTAAAAAATTATATATTGTTTGACATCGAATCAAATTTATATTAAATTTAATTTGTTTTCAATCATATTTTCGATTTTTGTCAATTTTTTTGATTTTGTTTGAATATGTTTCGTGTTGCAATTTTCGTTTTCGATTTTTAAAAATCGAAAAAGACGAAATAAATCGTAAAAAATATGTAAACAATAAAAAAAATTGAATAACGAATTGAAAAATGATTTGAATACGAAAAATAAATTGAAAATGAAAAATGAAAAAAAAAACGAAAAAAAAAAATAATAAAAAATAAAAAATCGTTTTCGTTGCGACGATTCGCACAAAAATGTTGAAATTGATGCATTTAATATTTTGAATCGAATTGATTGCAAAATATCGATTTTTTGAAAAATTGTGTATCGATTTTCTTTACAATTGAATACGTTAAATTTTAAAACGAATCATTAAATCAATATGTTTTTTTTATTTGCATTGATGATTTATTTTGATTTGATTTAATGAAAAATTGCAAATAACGAAATTCATAAAAATATTTTTCGAAAATCGCGATTTTTCAAAAACGAAAAAAATCGCATCGTTAATTTTTGACATTTTTCAATTCATATAATTTACAATGTATGAATTTCGATTCAAAATTTATATTTACATTTTTTTTTTTTCAATATTTGCACAAACATATCAAATTTTAAATGTTTTATCGTGATTTTTTCGATGAAAATAATTGAAATCATTATGTTTTTTGATCGACACAATTCGTTATAACAATTTTTTTTAAAAAAAATGTAACAACATCGAAAACGAAATTGAATATTTGAAATTTTATGATAAAATTGATATTGCACGATTTTTTTGATAATATCAAATTTACGTGTTTTTGTTTGCAATTGTTGTTGATTTTATGAATTTAATGAAACAAATATGTTTTTTTATGTTGAATCGACATTGTCGAATATTGTCGAATATTGTTTTTTGATTGTGATAAAAATCGATTGCAATATTTTTTGATATTGACATGATTAAATTTGTTATTCAATATTTCATTTCGAATCAATTTTTTTTTCAAAAAAACGTAAATTATTTTGTACGTTTTTTCGTTTATTTTTAAATCGTTGCGAATGCGATCATTTGTTCAATAATTTACGTTCAGTTTTTTTCAAATTTTTTCACGAAAAACATTGTAAATAAACATTGTGTTCGATATTTTCGACATGTAATTCGCGCACGTACGAATACGTCAAACACGCATTTTAAAACAATTGATATATAAATTTGCAAATGATATTGTGTTTGATCGTCAAATTAAATTTTGTGTAACAATACAATAAAATGTTTTTCGAAATTGAAATGTTAATTCATTTATTTAACGATTAAATGAAAATCGACGATTATGAAAATGATATGCAATGATATTCATGCAATTGTCAAAAAAATTAAATGAATTCGATTAAACGCGATCAATCGCGTTCGATTGAATTAATTTCAATCAAATTGTTTCAATTAATCGAATTTTCGAATTTTACGAATTTTGAAAAAAAATTCATACTGAACATTTTTCTATTTTTTTTTAAAAATACGAAAAATTTCGTATTTCGTACGATAACGTTTCGCGATCAAATTTCGTTTCGTTGTTTGATTTATTTTTTCAAAATTCAATGTCGAATTTTTCAAATTGATTTTTTTAATTGCCAAATATTTTAGACGATCAACGCAATTCGCGATCGAATAACTTATATTATTTTTTAAAAATTTTCCAGAAATTTATTAATTTATTGATTTTCGAGCGCATTTTTTTCGTGTCAACATATTTGTCAATTATTTTCGTAAATTTGATAAAAATCAAATTTTACGAACAAAATTAACATAAAATTTCGAACAGAAATTTCACATCGATATTAATTGCAAAAATGTCGACATTGTTTGTTCACATTCAATTTCAAACAAAATGAAATCATTTATTCGCAAATTTTCGATATCGCGATATAAAAACAGAAATTTGTATTGATTTTTCGATCACAAAAAAAAATATTGTTGTAAAAAAAAAAAAATAATCAAGATTTTCGAAATTTAAAATAATTTCAATTCAATTTTCGATGAATGTTTCGTCATTTTTTGATTATTTCAAACGACACATTGATGTCAAATTTATTACGATTTCAATTGTTTTCAAACAAAACAACAAAAATACAAACGTCAATGCGTATCAAAAAAATTCGAAATTTTATATTAATTTTTCGATTACGAACAAAAAAAAATTCATGTTGCAAAATTTCAAAAAAAATGATCAAAATTTTCGAAATTCAAAACAATTTTTTTATTTCGATTCGCATCGTGTTTTACGATTTCGTAATTCGTCAAATTGATATTCAATTTCGAAATTCAAATTAACAAAACATGAAACAATACGAAATTGACAAAAAAAATTTGAAAACTATGTACGATTTTAAAATTTTTCGTAATTTGACATTTTTTTAATAAAATTGTTGCGAAAAAATTAACGAAAAACGTGTTTTGTCGAAAACAAAAATCATTTGTTCATTCGAATTCATGCAATTATTCGTTCGTTCATTCAAATTCATGCAATCATTCGTTTATTCAAATTCATGCAATCATTTTTTCATTCGAATTCGTGTAATCATTCGTTCATTCGAATTCATGCAATCATTCGTTTATTCAAATTTATGCAATTTTTCGTTTGTTCATTTAAATTCATGCGATTGTTCGTTCAATTAAATTATTATTGATTTTATTTCATGAATCAAAAAATTTCAGTTTAGAAATCGCGTTACATGAATAAATCAAATTTCGAAATTCGTTCGTGATTGATTTTTAAAACACACGTATATTGATATATATATATATATATCTTCGCGTCATCAAATACGTAATTGCATATTTTCAATAATTATTTCAATCGAAAACGATATCATTTTTGTTAATGAATTATCGCAATCGTCACAAATTAATTATTCGTTCGAAAAATTTCGAATTATCTAAAATATTTCTGTAAAAAACACAGAAAAAAAACATATTTTCAAACAAACAATAACAATGAATTTATTTTCACATTGAACATTTATGCAAAAAATTTCGTTCAAATTCAAATTTTAAATGCGTTCGAAATTCAATCATCGTACATGTTAACAAAGTTCAATACATTTGATTTCACGAATAATTTTTTATTTTTTCAATTTGTTTGAGCAAATTTTCGAATATCGCGAATTTCAATGAAAAATTTAATCGATGTATTTGCGTTCGAATCATTGAAAACAAAACGAAATAAACGTGACAAAAATGTTCAAAACTTAAAACGTATCATAAATCAACGAAAAATTTCGAATTCGAAGAATTCAACACAAAATGAAAACAACGTATTCAAACAATATGATGACACGACAATTGAATCGTTAACAATAATTCGTATTACGCAAAAACACGTCAAAATCAAACTCAATATTAGTCGTTTTTTGATGAATTATCAATTCGAATTTTCTGAATTCAAGAAAAAAAATTTCAATGTCGAAAAATAATTCAGAGTTTTTTCAAATTCATTTATATTTGTTAAATTGTTCATCACATTTATTATCGAAAAATTGATTTTTTTTAATTCAAACGCAAATTTTATCGATGAATTAAAATTTTCAAACGAACGAAACGTTTTTACATTCAAATTTTACGAACAAATCATTTTTTATTGTTTCAAAAACTTTGAAACGACGAAAATTCAAAACAACGTTGTCATTGACATTTATGAAAACAAAAATTAAAATTCGATCAAAAAAATCATCATCGAACAATATTTTTTGAAAAATTACAAAATTTATAATTTGAATTTATGCAATTATTCGTTCAATTGAATTCATGTAATCATTCGTTCAATTGAATTTATGCAATCATTCGTTTATTCGAATTCATGCAATCATTCGTTTATTCGAATTTATGCAATCATTTGTTCAATTGAATTCATGCAATCATTCGTTCAATTGAATTCATGCAATCATTCGTTCAATTGAATCATTATTGATTTTATTTCATGAATCAAAAAGTTTCAAATTAAAAATCGCGTTACAAAAGATTCGATCAAGAAAATCATTATCGAACAATATTTTTTGAAAAATTACAGTATTCATAATTTGAATTCATTCAATTATTTTTTCAATTAAATTCATGCAATTATTTGTTCAGTTGAATTCATGCAATCATTTGTTCAATTAAATCATTATTGATTTTATTTTATAAATCAAGAAATTTCAAATTAAAAATCGCGTTACAAAAAATTCGATCAAAAAAATTATCATCGAACAATATTTTTTGAAAAATTACAAAATTCAAAATTTGAATTCATGCAATCATTCGTTTTTTTGAATTTATGCAATTATTTGTTCATTTGAATTTATGCGTTCATATTGTATTGATATGTTCGACAATTATCGTTGTCGACGAAACACATTTCGTCAATCGAAAACAAAAAATGAAAAAAATCACGAAAAAAATTAACGAAAAGCGTGTTTATTCGAATAAAAAACTAAATTAAATTTGAAATCAAACAAAAAAATTTGATTATTAACGTGTTCGATTCGATTTAATTTATTTCATTTAACGTTCGTATCGTTTAACGTTACAAAAAATTTGTTGTTTTTTTGAAACATTTGCATCATTAACGTGTTTTAACGCATCGTAATAATTCGCAAATTCGTTATTTTGTTACAAAAACGATCACATGTTTCAAATGTTTTAATTTTTAAAAAATATCAATCAATTCAAAATTTCATTAATATTTTTTATTTTCAATTTTCGTGTTATGACAATTTTTTTGATTCAATTTCAATGTTTTTTTGAAATTTTTGATCGTGAAATTTTTTGAATGTTTTTTTTTTTTCAAATATATTCGATGTTTGACGCGAAATTTATCGACATATCGATTATCAACAATTTCATCAATTTTGCGAATTTGTCGACAAATGAACAATATTCAATGTTAATTCGAAATGAATAATTTGTCGATAATGATTTTTTTGTCAATTATTTTTTTTAAATTTTTGTGTGAACGTTTCGTCGAAATCGATCGAATTGCGAATTCGAATACAAATTTTGATTGATCGATTCAAATGTCAAACGATTTTATTTTTTTCAATATCATTCATGAGTCAATTGTCAATGACGACGAAAAAAAAATTTTGTATTTCGATATTTTTCATCGAATTCAAATCGTCAATGTTATGAAAAAAGTGAAAATCAAATGTCGCGACAGTTTTTGAACGATCGAAATTCGTATCAACAAATTGAAAAAAAAATTTAAAAAAAAAACGTGAACAAATTCGAAAAAAATATCAACGAACAATCATTGTTCAAACAAATTCGAATCACATTTTTTTCGTAATCACAATTCGTGACAACATTTCGATCGATTCGAATGATATTGTCATAAATGTAAAAATTCAAAACTAATAAAATTAATGTGAAAAATTGTTTGATTTTATATAATAAACTAATCGCAAAAAGCGCATAATTGATTTTGACAAAATTCAAAATCAGAATTGAATTTTGAATTTTAAACGAATATATCGCGTCGATTGTCGAAATGTTTTTTGTCAAACAATTTGATTATTACATTTTCTTTTTTTTAAATAACAAACAAATAAACAATCATATTGCGTATCATCATCAAAATTTTTCAAAACATCGTAAATTGATTTCAATTCGTGTACGATATTCGTGCTAAAAACGCGAATGTTAAAATCATTTGAATGACAATAAAATTTATTTCTTTTTCGCTTTTCGATGACAACAAACATAATCGAAAAATTTTAAATTATTTGTAAAATAATCACGTTCTCAATCAAATCGTATACGCAATTGATTGATTGAATGATAATTTATGACAACGATCGCGTGCGAATTGTCAATCAAACGATAATAAACGAAATCAAATTCAATGATAATCGTGATTAATAATGAACAATTTTTAAATCGTTTGACGACGCAATTTCGTGAAAAACATTCGAATTTGCGTCGAACAATAATAAAAATAAACATCGAATATTTCAACAATGAAAATAATTTTCAAATTACGCATTTTCAAAATTTGACAACTATTTTAATTCAAATAATTTTTTTTTCAAATTTTCAATATTTTTTCGTTGAGCGCGTACGATGAACATTTTTGTTGACAATTAATTTAATATAACGATCGAAAAATTGAATTTTCATGCAATCAATGTTCGAACATTCGTTCGTTCATTGTTTGTATGATTTTCACAAACGTTAATCAAAAAACATGCGACAATTGCATTTACATGTATCGTGTTTTCGAATGTTTTTTTAACAAATACGTTTTCGTTACAAATTTTGATTCGATAATTGAACAACACAATATTTCAATTACGTTCGATAATCGAATTGATACGCGTGTTTACGACGATGCGATTGACAATTTATCGTCGTATTTTTTTGTGCGAATCAATCGACGAAAATTTGAAATATTATCAATTTCAACGATTTTGTTATCGTCATTATCGCAATCAATGTTTGCAATAACATCGATTGCGACGACGATTCAAACGCAATTCGATCAATCATCAAATGAAAATGAAATTTTTTTCATGAACGATGAAAACGATTCGATGTTTTTGTCGTCAATTGTATCGTCGATCGAAATCGAAAAAAAAAATTTCGAATCAACGAGCGAAAACGAAATATTAAAATCGAATCAATTTGCACAATCGTTCATTGTAACACAAAATTTCGAAACGATGTTTTATTTTTATTTTTCATGATCAAAATCATTTTTTTGATTAATTGATTGAACGTTTAAAACAACGTCGTCGAAATGAAAAAAATGATGCACGTTTCGAACGTGTTTATGTTTAATTCGTCAAAATTAAAAAATCAATCGTTGCGTTACGACGTCAAAGAAAAACGTTCGATCGTTCGATGTCGTGATATCGATAACGTTGAAAATTAAAAATTTCGTAAAACATGATTTTCGAAATGAAAATTGAAAAAAACGATGAATTTTTTTTGTTGAAAATTAAAAATTCGACGTTGAACGTTATTTGCTTTTATGAATCATGTTACAAAAATTTAATGTTATGAAAAACGATTTCATCGTGTTTGCGTTACAAACGACGATACGAAAAAATCAATCGATTATTTTTTGATTGCATTGATTCATGATTTATTCGTATTTCAAATCAAATTTCATAAAACGAAACAAAAATACGAAAATTTGAATAATAAATACGATTTTTTTCATTTTTCGAAAATTTCAAAAGAAAAAAAACGACAATAACAACAACAATAATATAAAAAAAAAACAAAAAATTCGATTTTTCGCATCAAAATATTTTGTACGAATTTTACAAAATTCGACAAACATTTTTTTTAAATGATTCATATTATGTTATCGTTTTCAAAACATTCATTTTTCGAAAATGACACGTAATTTTCATTCGAATTTTTTTTTTAACATTTCGAATTTTGCGTGATTTGTCACGTTTTTTTTTCGATGTTACGATTTTTTTCGTAACGACGTCAATGATTTCAAATTGTTTTTTTGTTTTGAACAAACGTTCGCGATTGTTAAACATACGTCAATTTTTGTTCATTTTTTCATTTACATTGATCAATTTCATTCGATCATCATTGATAAAATATTTATTTGACGATTTTTCAAACGATTTGAACACATAAATATTTAAGATTTTATTGCGTACGATTTCGTAAAAATTATATCAATCGATTTCGAATTTTTTTGATTTTTTTGTTCGTATCAATATTTTGTCGTTTTCATGAAATTTTTTTTTTGATTTTCGCATTTCAAATTGTTTTGTTTTTTTTGATACGTTGCATGATTTTTTTGAATGCTTTTGCGCGTTCACGATTTAAAAATGAAATCGAATTTATTTTTTCGTTATAAAAATTTGAAATTAATTCATCGACATCGTTAAACAAAATCGAATTGATTTCATAAAAAAAATAAAAAAATGAAAAATCAATCGTTGTATGCGTTCGAATTCGCGTAACGAACAAAATTTGATTTAAATAAATGTTTCAATTTTTGATAAAATTTTCAATGCAATATTTGATCAACATATAATTCAAAACGTCATTGAAACGTTTCATTGTTTCGTTCGTTTTTGAATAATAAAAAATAATATTTTTATGTTTGATTTCAAGCAACGCAAATGTTTTGATCATAACAAATGTTCATAAATTGACATTTTTATCAATGATGATTTTTTTGAAAATTTCGTAATCACGATAGATATCGTTGATTACGAAATTCGCAAAATTTCGAAAATTGTTTCAGAAATTGTAATGAGGCGAAGTCGATCAAGCGAACGTTAGAACGCTGTGAGTCTAACTGTCGCATCTCGTGCTTATATATTCGAAATTTCACGAACTTTTTTCTGTTTCTTTAGCAATTAGTTCTACTATGTGTTTAGCATTTATCATAGCAATTAATACTATTATTCGCACATTCTAGTCACGCAATGCTTATATTTTTACAGTTTTAATTGTTTTACATCAAAAATTGTTCGATTAAAAATGTTCAGTTCAGCAAATGCGTTTCGTCGTCGCGAGATTCGTTCGCAAATTCGTGATCGTGCGATCGTATCGATTGCATCACAATCAAGCATCATTTCATCAAACAATTTTTTTATGTTTTTTTTTTTATCAATCGAGTTATTGAATTGTTTGATGATGTTCAATTCGAAAATTTTGATGAAATCAATGATTTTGTCGATTTTGATGATGTCGACGCTTCAATTAAGCACATTTCAATTTTCGAATTTCTGATTTCAAATGTTGATCAATTTTTCAATTCAACATTTGTTACGCATTTTAATCAGAGTGAGACACAACGAAAAAATGATTTTGTTTCGTTGTCGTCAGATAACGATGTCGTTGTGTTTGTTGTTGTCGATTCAAACGTGATTTTCAAGCAAATGAAAATGCGTATCAAAATGCTGAAAATTGAGTCAAAGTTTAATGATTTTAAGATATCTTTGATCAAAACGAAGACGAAACGTGATCGAGATCGTCGTCGTCGTCGCAGCAACGATGATCAATATGAAGATTCGTTTTCGCATATCAAAAGACGAATCGCACGATCAAAGATTTCAGACACGCAAAAGTGTGAGAATTGAGACAATTTGAAAAACTGATTGCGTGATTGCGAGAAGTATATCGCTTTCGACTTTGTTAGCTTTCAGACAGAGAAGATGAAAACAAGCTGATCGACGTCGTTTTTGATGACGACAAAGAAAGATCAATGACGTAATTATGTTGATGTTCAATTTGAAAAACAGACATGAAAGCAATATAGAAATTACTTGTTGACGTTGTTTAACAATTCGATGATTCGTGTCATGAACACGATTATTGTCATTGAAAATGTCAAGCAATTGTTTCGACAAAACATTGTTGCGTTCAATCAATATTTAATTAAATTGTGAAACAAGTTGAAACGTCACGTTTCGAACGAGAAGCGACAAAAAAAATTGCTGATCAAAATTCATGCTTTCATTCGCATCAAATGTGTGAAAATGCGAAATCATGAAATCGATTTTTATTTCAAATTAATCGTCAATTTGTTGATTGCGAAGCAACTGCTTGTCGACGATGATACGTTAAATAGATCGTCGAACAATGCTACGAAAGCAAAACAGAATAGTGAAAATGATCAAAAAGATCACGAAAATGACAATGACGACGATAAAAGTAAAAACAGAAAAATTTCGCGTAACAGATTTGCTGAATTTGACAACGTTCAAAAGAACAATCAAAATCAATCTTCGAAGTCGCAACAAAATCAGCAAAATGAAAAAAAAAGTGAAAATCGAAATCAAAATCATAATTTCGCATTTTCAGAATTCGAAGAGCGCACATGTTTTTTATGTCACAAATCGAATCACATAGCAAATGATTTTGTGTGTGAAAATTATGCGCAAACTCAAAAAAAACGCAATCAAAATCAAAATCAATCGTCGAAAAAAGAACGAGTTTGATGCTTGTCGCTAAAACATTGAAAATAAATCTAAAGCGAAGTAAATTTCGTGCTTTGATAATCACGTTATCAATCAAGACATTTGTTACGCAAACAAACAATACAACAATTATTTGTTTGATTGATTTTGATGTCGAAACGAATTTTATATCACAAATTCTTGTCAAACAAATGCAGTTGTCTGAATTCAAAAAGATTGTTAAACAGCATGTAGAAATTGTTGACGATCGTGTGATTCAAATGTATGAACATCATGAAAACGTGCATATCATGACACGAAATAATGAAAAACATGTAAAAAAGCAAAATGTTGATTTTTGAGCGATTGACATGCGTGAATACGACATGATTTTTGAATATTCATGATTGAATGTTGTCGATTTTGACATTCGTTGACATGATCGTCGTTGACTATATCGTGATGATGATTATGAGAAATTCAAACAAATCTCAATCAATTTTTGTTTTGCGAAAAAGTTCGTTGATTTAATTATGACTGTCATTGCGAATCGCGATCGTGCTTATGTCGCAATGTCATATCAAATGCTTCTTTTAGCACAAAGTTATCAGTATCGAAAACGAAATGTTGCTCGTTGTGATGCGTTACAAATGAATCGCAACGATCACATTTCTGATGTTATCAAAAAAGTAATCGAAGTATTTTTCAAAACGTTGTCGAACAACTTGAATACGCATGATCAAATCGAGCATGTTATTGACTTGCAGTCAAACAAAAAATCGCGTTTTGAATTTATATACAATATGTCGCATGACGAATTTATTGTTATACGCAATTATTTCGAAAACGCGTTGACGAAGAAATGAATTCGTTTTTTCAACGCATTTGCGAAAACATTTGTGCTGTTTGTCAAAAAGTCAAATGACAATTTGCGTTTATGTGTGAATTATCGAAAACTCAATGAAATCACGATCAAGAACAATTATTCATTGTCGTTGCTGTTTGAAACGTTAAAACGCTTCGCGAATGCTAGACATTTCATCAAAATAAACATTCGAAATGCGTATTATAAAATTCGTATTCGTCAGAAAAATGAGTGAAAGATTGCTTTTCGTACTCGCTATGAACAATACGAGTATCAAATTATGTCTTTCGATTTTGCTAACGTTTTTGTTATTTTTCAATTTTATGTTAATGAAGCATTGAAATCATACATTGACGTCTTTTGCGTGATGTATTTGAATGATGTGCTGATTTATTTCGAAAATGAACAACAGCATTGAAAACATGTTCGTTTGATGTTTAAAGCGTTGTTACGCTATCGCTTGTATGTCAAGTTGAAAAAATGCGAATTCAACAAAGAAAAAATCAATTTTTTAGACTTCGTTGTTGAACGCAATGATATTCAAATGAAACGTTCGCGTATAGACGCAATCGTCGATTGATTTGAGTTCGAAAATGCGAAAAATATCATGATTTTTTTAGATTTTGTTGAATTTTATAGACGTTTTGTTAGAAAATTTTCGCAAATCGTAGCATCATTTACGAATTTGACGCGTGATGCGAAAAAAAAAAAAGTCGTTCTTCATTTGTTATGACAAAGAAAATTAAAGTTGCGTTCAACGAACTCAAAATTAGATTCACGATTGTTTTTATTTTTACGCATTATGATTGAGAAGCGAAGTTACGCATGAAAACTGATGTTTTTGATCGCGAAACAAATGATGTGCTCAATCAAAAAAACAAAAACGATCAATGACATTTCATTGCGTTTTTCAATTACAAATTCAAAAAAACAAAGATTAATTGAAATACGCATGACAAAAAGTTGTATGCGATAATGTTTGATTTCAAAAACTGAAAACACTATTTGCAAAATAGCAAACATTTCATTCGCGTTATTTTTGATCACAACAATTTTCGATATTTTATGACAATCAAAAAATTCAATGCGAAGCAGATTCGCTGAATTGAAAAACTAATTGCGTTTGACTTCAATATAGAATATCGCAAAAGCAAATTGAATTTTGCGAACGCGTCGTCGAAAAGATTTGATTTTATGAAATCGAACGATAACGACAAAAACAACGATAAATTTTTGCTTATTTTGCGAAACAAATTTCGCAATCAAAATTATCAATTTGATTTGCAAAACGATCAACATGTGTTTGTTTCAATCAAATTTGCAGCATCGACAACGCGATTGCGTAGCATTGTTACGACAGATATTCGAAATATTGTTTCGAATGAAAAAGCTTTCGATAAATGTGTTTGCAAAATTCTAGACATTGTCGCATTTCGACTCTTAGTTCATCAAATTATGAAATCGAAAAAATCTTATTTGAAATTGCGAAAATCAATGATTGCGTGATTATTCAAATTACAGCAAAAGAACGCTTTTGTTGTTGAAAAGCAATGACGTCAAAAGTACGCAAACAAACAAGACGAACTTTCGAAATGAAATGTTGAAAAAAATGAATTGCTTCGTCGTGATTTCGCAATTTATGTGTTTGAAAACTTCGTTACAAAACAAGAAATTTTTCGTATGAATCATGATGATTCAGATGTTGAACATTTTGCGCGCGCAAAAATCGAAAATGTTGTGCGACGCAAATACTTTTGATTTGACATGATTAAAAAAATAGCAAATTATGTACGCATTTGTTCAAATTGTCAACGAATGCGAATTCATCGACATAAACTTTATGACGATATGATAACAATCTCATCAAATGAAAAACAATCATTTGATACAATTATCATGAACTTCATTACAAATATGTCTTTTGTTAGAGATTTTTATATTGAAAAGATTAGCGATTCAATATTAATATTGATAAACAAATTGACGAAATACGCAACGTACATAACAATCACAAAAACGTTAAACGCGATAGATTTTGCGAACTTGCTATGACGAAAATTCGTATGTCGTCATGAAATGATGCGTAACATTATTTCGAATCGGAAGTTTTTTTTCACAAGCAATTTTTGATCTATTTTGTGTTGAAATTTGAAAGCGAAACGTAAATTTAGCACTGTTTTTCATTCACAAACAGATGAACAAACAAAAAAACAAAATGTTGTGCTCGAACATTATTTGCGTGTGTATTGCAATTTCAAACAAAATAATTGATCAAATTTGTTATTCATGACACAATTTGTCTACAATAATAGCAAGCATTCAAACATTGATCAAATTTTTCAAAAATTCTTGTTTGAATACGTTGCGACTCTAGACAGCGATTTTGTGAACAATCTTCAAAAAAAGAAGACAGCATTTGCAACAAACAAAGCAAAAACGTTGCGAAACAATCGAACGCATTTAATGAAATTGTGAAAAGCGATTTTCGAGCAGCAAATCAAATATTATAATGAAAATCATATAATGAAAAACTTTGAATTTGAAAAAAAAATGTTGTTGCGTGAAATCAATATACGCACATTGCGTTTCAAAAAGAAAATTGATCATAAATAACTGAATTTTTTTGAAATTGTCAAAAAAATAAATACGCAAATTTACGAGCTTGATTTGTTTAAACAATATGAATTCATACATTTTGTGTTTCATGTTTTTTTATTCGAATTTTGATATAGTCGTGACGACGCAAATTCAGAGTCGCAATCAATATTAATAAAAAACGAGAAAAAGTGAAAGATATCGCAAATGCTAAACAAGCGCATTAAAAAAAATCAATTTGAATATTTTATTGCATGAATAAATTCATCGTCATATGAAAATTCGTGAAAATCAATGAAGCATTTCGAAAATGCGAAAGACGCAATTGTCAAATTCGAAAATGCGCGCGAGCTACGCAAATCTGAAAGAATTGCGAAACGTCGAAAAACAAACAAATTCAAAACGAAATCGAACGAGAAACTTTCAGCAAAAAAACAGACACGTCAATCTTTAAAGCTGAAAAAACGTGAACGATTCAAAAAGCAAAAATAACAGTAATTGCGACGCGAAAACACAAACAATAAAATGATATTGCGAATTGTTTTTGATTACATGCGCAATTTGCATACACTTCGATGCTATAAAAGTATATTGAAACATCAACATCTCAGCGCAAACAAGCACAGAAACAAGCAAAATCAACATCAGATATGCGATTTAATGAATTCAAAAAAACACGAAAATGTACGTCAACGCGTCGATAAGTTCATCAATCAAAATTCAAATCACAACAATCAAATCGATTTCGATTGCGTCATGTTAATTGTCGTCGCGTTTAATTGAAACGTTGCTTATCATGTATTACGCGATTTTGTTGCGCGAAAGCAAACGCAAAAACAGACGCGACAACAAACGAATTTGTTTGCGACGCAAACGAAACGAAGTCGAAAACAGACGCAAACGAGTCGAAAACGAAAAAAATCGGAAAAAAAACAACGCGAAGCGAATCAGAATTAGAATCAAAGTCAACAGACGAAACAAAAAAGATCTTGATTTGCTTTCGAGCAAGCGCAGAAACGAACGAAAACGAAAAAACAGCGAGCAAAAAGTCGTTTTTTGTGACAAATTTTGATGTAATTGTTGCAGCAATCTTGCGAAACGCGATCAGAACAAAAGACAGCGAATTTTTTCGATTTGTTTTTGCATCATGTTAGTCACGTTACGCACAAAACTTGCATGCTATTATTTTTTCAAAATTTCAAAGTTGCTTTCAATTTGTTTTGAGCGCTATTTTGAACAGCAAGAACGCGAACAGTAATTTGAAATTGCGAAGAAATCATGTTTTTCTCGCAATAATGCGAATTTTTGTTACAGAGTTGACATTTGACGCGTTTGCTATTTTTCGAAGTTTCGCAAACGTGCTTAAAATTTGTGCGAAGTTTTCGAACGCAACGCTGACATCAAAAATGAATTGATTTTGTCATACATTAACATTGATTCGAAACAATTGTGCGTGCTTGTTTATTAGATTTTGACAACATGCGCTCGCGATTGTCACGCGAAAAAAACATTTGAATTGTCGTGTTCTCATTCAACTGTTCAAATGAAAAGAGTTTATCAATTTAACATTGAATCAACAACGTCAACATCATAAGCAATACATTTACAGCAGAAATTGCAAAAAGCGACTTGCGAAATGTAAAAAGCAAAAAAGACGACGTCATGATTTATTGCGTTGTTAGCACACGTACTACATTGTCGACAATTGAAAATTCAATTTCGTCGTCATTGAAACATCATTGCGACAGCATTATCATTTGCAAAAGCGATGTGATAATTGTACAGACAACGATATATCATGTTGACATCATTGTCACAATAGTTGTTGCTATCGCAAAACAAAAAAAATCAAATGAAATATCTATTATGTTATGAAGTAAAGATGCTAAAAAAAAAAAATTCAAAAAGTGAATTGAAAAATTGAAATAAACATTCATCAACACACGACGCGATTCATTTCGATTCGACTTCACAACACGAACGCGATATTTGAAATTGCATTACATTGTTATTGTTATTTCTATCTATTGAATTACAGTGTTTCAAAATTACACGTCGAAAGCACAAAGTTATTTACAAAACAACGTTGTTGCGATACATTTTTGATATGCTATAGAGACATTGATAGTTGACGCGAAAAATCGATCATTCAAGAAAAAAACAATTGTAATGAGACGAAATCGATCAAACGAACGTTAAAACGTTGTGAGTTTAGCTGTCGCATTTCGTGTTTATATATTCGAAGTTTCACGAACTTCTTTTTGTTTTTTTAACAATTAGTTCTACTATGTGTCTAGCATTTATCATAGCAATTAATATTATTATTCGCACATTCTAGTCACGCAATGCTTACATTTTTACAGAAATAACGCGTGCAATAAATCATTGAATCGTATAATCAATAACAATCACGATTCATTTGTTATTATTGACAATGATAAATAATGATTCGATCAAATCGAAATTTCAACGTTTTAATAATTGATTTTTATCAAATCAAATTTTAAAAAAATGCATTACATTTTTTTGACGTTTTTGAATTTGACGATCAATTGATATTTGAAACACATTCGCACAAAATGTTTGATGTTTTTGCGCATGTCGAATTATCATTGTTTGATTTTAATGATGTCAAACAAAATCGTATTCGAACAATAATCATAAATTTTGTGAACATGATTCAAATAATTTGCACGAATTCAAAATTCGACATAAAAAATTCAATTATTAACGAAAAAATCTCGATGATGCGAAACATTATCGTCGTTCAATTTGAATTGATTTTTATATTTTTTCAATTTCGCATTTCATTTTATTTTATTTGACAAAATTTCATCGCGCGTATAAATTATTATCGTTTCGTCGAAAATGATAATACGCAAATTTATTTGCAAAAATCGCAAACGATAATCGTTTTTTCGATTCAAAATGTCGAACACAATCATTTCAAATTTCGATTTGTATTTGATGTTCAAACGATATTTTTCGAATTCAACGAATCAACGAATTAAACGATTCGATGATTTTATCGTATTTTTCAAATGTTGCAATTCGACGTGATTCGTACGCATCAAAATTGTCGTTTCATTTTTCACGTAACATTTTTATTTTCGTTGTCATGTCATGTCAAGATCGTCAAACACGTTAATCTGATCGAATTTAGCGTTTTGATCGATAGAATATAACATTTCGAGAATTTTCATTTTTTTTCGTTTTCACAATTCAATTTTATCATTATTCACAATGTTATCACGATAATTCATCATCGTTTTGTAAATATTGCGTTTGTTTGTAATTATTTGATCATTCAATCGTATAATTTTTTACAATTTTGAATCGTTTAAATTTTCGTGAACGATTGTTCGATCAAATGATATCATTTAAAATTTCGAAAACATTTGTTGTCATTGCGTTCGTGATTCGAAACAATATCGTTATTTCGTTTCAACAATCATCATTCGACAACACGATCGTGAAATCGTTTCAATTTGAAATCGATCAATCAAACGAATTGATTTCAATTCATGAAAATTCATCAAACGACGAACGCATTGTTGTTGTTTTTCGCGTGTCGTTTCGACGTATTATCGTCGTTTCAACGAACGTCGACGATTTCGAATTCGATAATCAAATTGATTATGCACAATTGCGAACAATTCAAACAATAATTGAAAAAAAAAACGAAAAACAAACGTGAATATAAATTGTTTTTGAAAAAAATCAAACGTTTCGATTCAACGTCATTTCGAAAAAACGAAATTAATTCAATTCGCGTTGTTGAAAAAAAGCGAAAACATTCATAAACGTTTTTCAATAACGAAAACGACGATGACAATGACGACAACGAAAAATTTCGTAATAAATTTATTTCGAAACGTTCGCGTTTTCGACAAATCATCGAATTCAAATTCAAAAATTTATTTATTTATAACGTCAAAAATATTAAAAAATTTCAATCGTGAATTCGAAACGTCGCGTGAATTTTCGATGTAAATTTTAATTATTTTTTCAAACGTCGTATCAAAATCGTTTGAACGTAACAGTTTTTTGATGCGATTTCAATCGAATTATGAAAATCGCATCAAAAAGTCAATCAACATCGAAAAAGATTGATGATGACGTGATCGTATTTTTCGAAATTTTTTACAACGATGTCGAATTTTTTGAAATTCGTCGTTTTGATGTGAATCAAAAATACGTTAATGTCAAAAAAACGATGAATGAATTCGCGACGCATTTCGAATCGTTGAAAACAAAATTGAACGTCATTGAAAACATCAAACGAAACAAATTTTTTTATGATTTGAACGATATTTTACGAAAAATTATCACATTCGATGCAATTTTGTCGACGATTCGTCAAAAAAATTTGATCAAAATCGTCAATGCGAAACGATCGTCATTTTATCAAAAATTTTCAAAACGTTTTCGATTTTCGCAAATTTTTTGATTCGAAAATCGTGAACATCAAAAAAACAAAAATTTCGTCAAAAATGATTTTTTTGCGCAATTTGATAAAACGAAAAATCAATTTGATAAAAACAAAAAAAACGACGTCAATTCGTCGACGAAAAAAAATCGAAATTGTTACAATTGCGATAAATCGAAACATAAAAAAAAATTGTTTTTATTCAAAAAAAAAAAAACAATCGTCGACGTTAATGCGATTCGCAAAAATAAAAACAAAATATTTTCAAAATTTATCGAAATCAAAAACGATTCGAAAAATTGAAAAAATTTGTTGCGATAATCGTCGTTATCGTGACGAATTTACACAAAATTCAATCAAATGATATATTTATTCGCGTCAACGTCAATATTTTTGAAAAATGACAATCGCAAATGAATTTTATAAATTCGATCGTTAACATAAATTGCATTTCGAAATCGTTGAAAAAAAAAATTTACAAAACATCGACGAAACGTTCATGAAAATGAATAATTTCGATATCGAAAACAAATTTTTCATTAATACGTATCAAATAAAAATAAATGTTCGTAATGACAAAAATAATTTTTTTATTTCGATGCAAAAATTTTTTTCGTTTCAAAATTTGATGTATTTTTTGATAATGAATTTTTCATACATGATAAAAAACAATTCACACGTACATTGATTCACGATGACGTAACGTTACACAATCAAAAAAAATCGATTGAAATTAAATATTTTCGAAAATTTCACGACAATGTTAAACGATAACATTATTTCAATGTATGCGTTGATATGCATCATACAAAAAAACGACGAAACATCGATCGAAATTTCGAACGAATTGCAAACATTCGAAAATATTTTTTTTTTTCAAATCGACGATTACGTTTTTTTCGCACGACGAACACGATCATGTCATTGATTTAATGTCGAACAAATTTTCGTTTTTCGAATTTTTGTACAATATGTTTCAAAAAAAATTAAGAAATTTTCAAAAATATATTCGCGAAAATTTTGCGTTAAATCGTATCAAATATTCGATTGTCGATATTGATACGTCGATATTGTTCATTTTCAAAAAAAATGAAAATTTAAAATTTTGCGTGAATTACAAAAATTTAAATGCGATCACGATCAAAAACAAAATTTCATTATTATGAATTGATGAAACATTGAATCGTTTAATGAACGTCGCGTATTTTATCAAATTAAATTTGAAAAACGCGTATTATCGTATAAAAATCAAAACGAATAACGAATAAAAAATCGCATTTCGAACACGATACGATTTTTTCGAATACGTTGTCATGTTTTTCGATTTTGTCAACGCGTCGACGATTTTTCAATTTTTCATGAACAAAATGTTTGCAAAATTGATAAACAAATTGTGCGTATTGTTTTTAAACGACATTTTGATTTATTTTCGAACGAAAAAAAAACATTGACGTTACGTAAAAACGATGTTTAAACGTTTTCGAAAATTCAATTTTTTCGTCAATTTGATCAAATGTCGATTTATGCAAAAATTCATCGAATTTTTAAATTATATCATCAATAACAAAAAAATATTCATGAACATAAAAAAAATAAATTCGATCAAATTATGATCGATTTTTGATAATTTCAAAAAATTGCAAATTTTTTTGAAATTCGCAAATTTTTATCGAAAATTCATCGTAAAATATACGAAAATGTCGCGTTCATTTTTCGAATTATTGAAAAATAACAAAAATGAAAAACAAATCGACGAATTCATTTAAAACGACGAAACAATAAAAATTTTCAAAAAATTTATTCGTATGTTCATCGAAACGTTCATGTTGATACATTTCGATTTCAATAATTGAACAATGATTGAAATCGATATTTCAAAATTCGTTATCGCAAAAATAATTTCGCAATTGATGAAAAATTTCGATATCGAAAATCAAACGCAATAACATTTCGTCGTTTTTTATTCAAAAAAATGATATTTGTCGAAATCAAATATTCAACGCACGATCAAAAATTGTTTGTTATCGTGAAAAATTTCAAACAATGACGTCATTATTTAAAAAATTATCAATTTACGATTATCGTAATGTCGAATTATAACAATTTGAAATATTTCATGTTTATCACGTTTTTGAACAAACGACAAATCAAATGAATTTTATTGTTCAATAAATATGATTTCGAAATCAAATACAAAAATGAAAATTTCAATTCAACAAACGAATCATTTCGACGTTCAAATTACGAAAACGAAAACGAAAACGATAACATTTGTTTGTTCATATTGCAAAACAAATTTCGAAACATCGCAATTGCGAATATCGCGTTTTCAACAAAATCGAAACAATGCGAAAAAATTTTTGATGAAAAATTTTCAAAAAAAAATTTTCAAAACGAAATTGTCGCGATATCGCAAACAATGCGTCGAAAAAAAATTGTTGAAACGTGTGACAAAAAAAATTCGTACGAAAATTTATTTCAAAAAATTTTCAACAAAATTGAAAAATTGCAAATATTCGACAATGAATGCGTAAAACGTCGCGCGTTCATACGAAACGACAAAAAATTTAAAAATTGAACGTTAAATTCGAACAATGTTTTACGATATTGACATGTTGTATATGTATCAAATAAAACAAATTTAAAAATCGAAATTTTGCGACGTTGTCACGACGATTTTTTTGCGAAACATTTCGAAATTGAAAAAATCGTTGATTTCATTCAACGAAAATTTTATTGAATATACATGCGAAAAAACATCAAAAAATACATCAAAAAATGCGCAATATGTCAAAAAACAAAAATTCATCATTATCGTTTTTACGAAAAATTGTCGAAATTGTCGATGTCAACGAAATCATGAAAAAAAATTATTATCGATATGATCACAAAATTTTTATCAAACAAATGACACAAAAAAATTTACGATTCAATTATGATAATAATAAATCGTTACACAAAAATGACAATTTACGTTTCGATAAAATTCATCATGAAAACGAACGAAATGTGTAATTTGTTTTTCGACGACGTTTTTTTAAAATATGAATTATCGAAAAACATAATTTCAAATCGTGAATTTTTGTTCACAAACAATTTTTGATTAACATTGTGTTATCACGCAAAAATTAAACGTAAATTTAATATCGTTTTTTATTTACAAACGAATGATCAAACAAAAAAACAAAATCAAATTTTTGAACATTATTTGCGATGTTTTTGTAATCACAAACAAAACAATTGAATTTCGTTATTGTTAATAATAATTTTCGTATACAATTGTGCGAAACATGCGTTTATTGAATTAATTTCGTTTGAAATTTTGTTCGAATACATTTCAAATTTCAATTTTAAATTCGATTTTGTTCAACAAAACATTTCGACAACGAAACAAAAATTTCAAAATTTGTTCGATAAACGAAAAAAATTACAAAAAAATTTGAAACACAATAATGAAACGCAAACAAAATGAATCAACAAAAAAACATTCGCGAAAACATACAATGTTGAAAACAAAATTATGTTGTCGATCAAAAATTTAAAACAAATGCAATCAAAAAAAAATTGTCGAACAAATATATCGAATTTTTTGAAATTGAAAACGTTGTCGACACGCAAATTTATCGTTTAAAATTGTTATTCAAATAACGCATTCATTCAATATTTCACGTGTTTTTATTCGAAAAATATTATATCAACGAATTCACAAAATCGTTTGCGAAAATAATTTTGATAAACGATCACGAAAAATGAAAAATAAAAAAAAATTCGACGTGAAAAAAAAATGTTTCGATATTTAATTCGTTGAAAAAAATATTCATTATGTGATAATGAATGAATTAAAAAGAATTTGAATAACGTCGACGAAACGTTGACGACGTTCAAACGAAAACGTGTTAAAATTCAATTGTCATTTTTTGTTTCGAAAAAAAAAACGATCGTTCAAACGAAATTTTGCGAAATCAAAATTGAAATTTTCAAAAAAAAACGACGATTTGTAACAACGAAAACGCAAAATGCGAATTTTTTTACAATAAATTGTTTCACAAATAATAAAGTCAATAAAGTTCATTTTTTTAATAATTGTATCGTTACATTGAATATGTACAAATGATTAATAAACATGTTGAAATTATCAATTAATTTTTTCATACGATGTTTTTTCAATTCGTCGTCGTTTTTGTGTTAAAAAAATCACAAACAAAAATTTGTGAATTACAATGAACATCGTTTTGAATTTTATTTTCGTTTTTATCGTATCGATTTTTTCGATTGATTACGATTTGTTCGATTTGAATAAAAGTAATGTTCAAAAACGATTATCACGTTTATTCGACGTCATTTTCGTCGAAATTTATAATTTCAACGTCAACAAAAATTTGATTTTCGTTTTTTTCATCATTCGAAAAATTCGCAAAACGTATAATTAAAAAATTTTCATTAACGCGAAACTGTAAAACATTCAGAATTCAAATCGACATAAAATATGATCGAATTTCGATAAAATCGAAATATGCATCATGACAACATGCAAAACAAACATCGAATTCGAAAAAATGTTGTTTGCATTTCTTTATACAACAACAAACAACAAATCGAATGATTTGCAATTGAAATTTTTTATTTTTTTATTCGTACATTTGTATATAGCGAGAAAATAATGATTAGAATTTCTGATTTTTTAAAAATTAATTTAATTATCAATCAGAAACTATACATTTCTGATGTCATATTTCGTATTTTACATTTTAATTTCTATCATAATCATCAAATTAACATCATTCGTGTATACAGCACATCAAGTCAACAACATTTTTTTTTTTTTTTCACGAACATCAATGAATCGATTTTTGACTTTTCAGAATCAGACGTCATTTCGCAAAAATATCGAACATACATTCAACAACAAATTGTTCGATATGAAACATTACGCAATCAAATCATTTCATCAATCGTTCAAACTATTTTTTTCAAGAAAAAGTCATTTTATATCAAAGTAATGAACGACAAATCAAATTTATTCTCAAAAAACAATTTCAAAAAATGAACTCAATACGTTTGAGAAATGAAAAATCAATTCGACATGAATCAAGCGAACGAATACGTCGAAAATTCGAACAAAATCAAACTTTTTTTTGTCGTCATTTTTTTGAAGAAAAAATTTAATGTTCAATTGTTGTGAAATGTTAAAATCAAAAACAATTCAGATAAAAAGTATACATGAAAAAAATATGTTGATTTTCTCAAAAAAAACATTCAAAAAATCTTCATTAAAAAAGAAAACAATTTTCAAAAATATAGAAATTATAAACAACGAATCAATCAATCAATACGAAATTACGATGTTCATCGTATTGTTTTCGTTGCGAATTTACATTTTATCATGAAGTTTTCATTTGCAATAAAATTACAGAATTTCATCTTGAATTTCATTCAAAACAATCAGAACTTTCTTGCAAAACAAAATATCGAAAACAACAAAAATGAAATTCTGAAACGTTTCAAATGTCGAAAAAATAATGAACGCAAAAAGCAACGCAATTCAAACAAAAATAAATTTAAAAACGATTATAATAAGCGCAAAAAAAACGAAAAAATTTCGACGAAAAAAAAAACAATAATCAATTTCGATTCAACAAAAATCGAAAAAAAAAAAGCGATAAAAAATTCAAATTTGATAATTTTAATCAAAAATTAATCAAATTCAAGAAATTATGACGTTGAATCAAGAACGAATTCAAAAATATTGTGAACAACAATAAGTGCAAAAATTGCGATAAATCAAATTGTATTTTTAAAAATTGTAAAAACAAAAAATCGAAAAAACATACATGAGAAATAATATTCGATTCGAAATCAAAAAAATAATCGATTTGATGATTTTCAATCAAATTGACACAACGAAAAATTCTATATTGAATGACGAAATTGATTTTAATTTTGACGAATCGTTTACAATCGATATCGAAATCAAAAACGTCAAACGTCGTCGAAAAAAATTTCGCATGATTAAATGCAAAAAAACAATGATCAAAATAAACAAAAAATCAAACGAGAAAAACAAATTAAAATTCGAAACAATCATGAATTCAGAAACAAAAATCAATTTGATAAATAATATTTTTGTTAAACAATTCGAATTAAAATTATTCAACGTGTTTAATTGCGAAACAATGATTATCGACAATCATTTTTTCAAAATTTATGACGTTTATTTTGTGCAATTCGAAATGCAAAACGAAAACGATGTGAATCGTTTTTTCAATGATAATTTTTTAAAAACGAATTTGACATAAAACATGACGTTAAATTTGTCATGAATGCAATTATCAAACGCAAAAATAAATTGAAAAATCGACAAAATCGAATCGTGATTATTGATTGTAAAATCAATTTTTTTTATCGTAAATCGTATCGAAAAAATCGAATCAAAAAAATTAATCAACGTTGTCGTCGATGACAAAAAACAAAATTTCGTTATATTCGTACGAATTTTTCATGACGAAAAAACGAACATGAATAACGTTCATATCGAACGACGAACACAAATTGATTCGATTTTCGCGAAAATGAAAAATAAATCAAATATCAAAATCATCATTTTCGAAATTTTGAAAAAATTCGCTGATTTGACAAATGAAAACAAAACATACGAATTATTTGATCATGAATCAAACGATCATGTTATTGATTTGAAATCAAACAAAAAATTTTTTTACGATTTCATTTATTCATTGTCAAAAAACGAATTCAAAATATTACGAATTTATTTGAACAAACATTTCAAAAACGATTTCATCAAACTTTTCATTTTTTCAATCGAAACATCAATTTTGTTCGTCAAAAAAAAAAACGAAATTTTGAAATTATGTGTGAATTACAAAAACTTGAATTTTTTGACGATTAAAAATAAATATTTTTTGTCGTTAATCGATGAAAGTTTAAATCGTTTGAACAAAATTCGCATTTATACAAATTTTGATATGATAACAACATACAATAAATTACGTATCAAAAAAAATAATGAATGAAAAACGACGTTCAAAACACGATATGAACATTTTGAATATATCGTTTTGTTTTTCGATTTAATTAATGCATTCGCGACGTTTCAAAATTTCGTCAATAAAATTTTGATCGAGCGATTCGATTTCATTGTCATAATTTATTTGAATGATATAATCATATATTTCATGAACGAAAAACAACACATCGAAAACGTCAAATGAATGTTAAATCGTTTGCGAAAACACAAACTTTTCATCAATATGAAAAAATGTAAATTTTTCAAAAACAACATTGACTTTTTAAATTTCGTTGTATTTTCAAAGAAAATACAAATGCAAAAAAATAAAATCGATGTTATACAAAAGTGATCGACATTCAAAAACGTGTCAAAAATTTTGAAATTTTTGAAATTATGCAATTTTTATAAACGATTCATCAAGCATTTTAATAAATTGACATTATTTTTAATTTTAATGCTAAAAAAATCAACAAAATTTCATAAAAAAAAAATCAAATGAAAACGTGATTCGAACAAAAATCGAAACAAAAATTACAACAAAAAACGATTGTCGAATGATTTTTTGATTTTCGAAATTTACGAAATTTTCAAACGTTTACGAAATGCATTTTTGAAAACATTTATTTTGCAACATTTCGATTCGATTAAATTCATACGTGTGAAAATCGACGTTTCGAACAAAACAATAAATGAAATTTTTTGTCAATTCGACGATCAAAATCATTGATATTCGATAATTTATTTTTTCAAAAAAATAATTTCAGCGAAATGTAATTATGAAATTCACGACAAAAAATTTTTGATCATAATTTTCGCATTCAAACAATGACGTCATTATTTCGAAAAAACGAAAAAACAAATATTCGTTTTGACGAATCATCGAAATTTCAATCGTTTCATGATCACAACGAAATTATCATTTCGACAAATACGATAAACGCAAAAATTGTTTCGTTACAATTTCGTCATCGATTATCGTTTTGACAACAAAAATTTTGAAAACGATTTGTTTCGACGATTTGATCATATGATCACAATTAAAAAAAAATTGAAAACAATCGTCAAATTTTGACGCGTTTGTGACAATTTTTGCAATCGATTTCGAACGAATTTCAAATTTGCGTGAACGAAATTAAAACAACGATGTTCGAATTCAATAATAAAAAAAACAAATTTGCGAATGATTTTTTTGATTTTCAAAAATGTGCATCAAACGTGATCATCGATGAATAAAAAATATTAATATTGAATAATGCAACGATTTTTCAATCGATCAACGAAATGTTTGCAAAAAAACATATTCACGAACATGATACAACATACGACGATAAAATCATTGACAATTTCGTCGAATTAATACGTTCATTGTTAAATCAAAATTCAT
Organism: Physcia stellaris; assembly: GCA_018902385.1. Taxonomy (NCBI): domain Eukaryota; kingdom Fungi; phylum Ascomycota; class Lecanoromycetes; order Caliciales; family Physciaceae; genus Physcia; species Physcia stellaris. The sequence continues at coordinate 26,853 of JABSSW010000088.1, forward strand.
GCGCGATTCAAATGAAACAGAAATTAATTATTTTTGATATGTCACATTCGCATTGACAAAACGAGAAAAAAATATTGTGACACGACAATTGTTTATACGTTTCGTCAAGTTTGAAAAAAAATGTCATAAAAACGAATTATGACAATTTTCTCGTCGATCATTTCGAAATAAAACGTATTTTCGAACTGATACGAAAAAAAAAATTATTGATTTAATCAAAAGCGAAACAATCTCGAAAAAAACGTCGAACACGATTCGAACATGCGAACACAAATAAAAAAATATTGCGAAACATGTGCAATTTGCAAAAAAAACAAAACATTTCGTCACAAATCATATGAAAAATTTTCGTTTTTTTTTATATCGAAATTCAAATGAATTGATTTTACAATGAATTTCGTAACAAATTTTTCAAAAAACAAAATATGAAATGAAACGACGTATAATGCAATATTCGTCGTGATAAATCGTTTGATCAAAATAACACATTATATTTTAATCACGAAAACAGTGATCGCAAAAAATTTCGTCGAAATTTTAATTCGAAAAATCATTAAATTTCATGATTTTTTCATCGTCAATAACAACAAACAAAAACTCGATTTTTATCGTTAAATATCATAACGCATTGTGTTATGTTTTGAAAATAAAATTGAAATTATTCACGATTTATTATTCGCAAACAAATGATCAAACGAAACGACAAAACTCAATCATGAAACAATATTTCAAAATTTTTGTCAATTTCGAGCAAAACGATTGAATAAAATTATTGTCGATGATTGAATTTGTTTATAACAATAATAAGCATGCGTTCACGCAAATGTCATCGTTCGAAACGATGCAAAAATATACGTTCAAAATGTTTTTCGAAAATTTTGCAAATTTTAAAGTTAAATTTAAATTTGTTAAAAAGCATGTCGAAAAACTGATCGAACTGATGAAAATATTGAAAATCAATTTAGTTTACGTTCAAAAACAACAAATCAAATACAAAAATGTTAAAATCAAATTGATAAATTTCGACGTAAATAATTACGTCAACGTTAACGTCAAAAATATTCGTATCAAACGCAACAAAAAATTGAAATAAAAATTTTTCGAATCATTCAAAATATTGAATACAATAAAAAATCAAACATATCGCATAAATATATTCAAACGTTGACGAATTCACAATGTTTTTCACGTTTCGTTGTTCGAAAAAATCATATTTAAAAAAAAAAAAAATTTCGTTAAAATTCACGTATCAATCAAATGACATCGATATCGAAAAAAACGAAAAATTCATCAATGAAAAATATTGAATCGAAGTCATTTTAAACAACAAAATTTACAAAGAAAAAAACAAATTTCGAACAAATTATATAATGAATCAGAACTTTATTATTTCGTTCAATGAAAAAATTACGAAAAACGCATTTGAAAATTCGTTTCAATGATCAAACATTTTAAAAATATGTTCAAAAATTTCATATGAAAAATTCGAAAAAAAACGATGTCAATAAATTTACGAATCGTCGACGCGTTCGACGTCAAATAAATGTAATTTTCACGATAAAATCGTTGACAAAAAAATCAACATTTCACATTTGATTCGATGTTATTTATTGTTTAAAATTTACGACGCATGAAAAAGTTGAATCGTGTCAAAAACATTTTCAAAAATTGCTGTTCGATTTGATTGAACGTTGAATATGAATATGAAATATGATGTTGAATGCAACGATGAAAATTTCGAAATTTGATATGTCAATTGCGATCGCGATTATTCGAATTTATTTCGTTTAACAACGTGCAATAACATATCGACTTTGATATACGAAAACAAAAAAATAAAATATGCAAAAAAAATTCGAATTCGATTTCGCTGTCAACAAATCAATTGTTAATCATCATATCGAAAATTGTGAATGTACGAAATCAAATCATCGATATTGAAAACAACAAACAGTAAAATCATCAAATCATGTTTTTTTGAATCATTTCAAAAAATGTTTTTCAAATTTTTAACGCAAATTGATTGTGAATTGCGAAAAATATTCGATGCGAAAATCACGATCACAATGATTTTTCAAATCAACGATTTTCGATGCGAAAATCACGACAACAATGATTTTTCAAATCATAAAATATACAAATTTAAAAATTTTTGCTACAAAACAAATGAAAAAATTCTGATCATTTCAAGAAATTTCGATGTTAAAAAAAAAACGCATGTAAAACATTCAAAATTCAAATCGACATAAAATATGATCGAGTTTCGATAAAATCGAGATATGCATCATGACAACATGCAAGAAAACAAACATCGAATTCGAAAAAATGCTGTTTGCATTTTTTTACAACAACAAACAACAAATCGAATGATTTGCAATTGAAATTTTTATTTTTTTTATTCGTACATTTGTATATAGCGAGAAAATAATGATTAGAATTTCTGATTTCTTAGAAATTAATCTAATTATCAATCAGAAACTATATATTTTTGATGTCACATTTCGTATTTTACAAAAACGAATCGATCATAAAACGTAAAATTTTATTGATATCGACGAGTCGAAATTTCAAACAATCGACAAATTTTCAATAAAACGATGTTGATTTGATTTTTTTGTTTTGTGAAATGTTATTGAATTTTCACAATCGCATTTTTTCAAACGCAATTGCAAATTGAACATCAAATTTGTGCGTTTGTTTTTTATTGCAATTGTCAAAATCATCAAATGTTGTTGAATTC
>JABSSW010000088.1:39748-50558 GCA_018902385.1 Physcia stellaris
TTAACGATTTCATTCGATTTTCACAATCTGCAAAAACGTTTATTTTCGTTTGTTCAAAAAAATAACGATAATCTACGCTAATTCGAACAAAAAAACCTTAATGCTATCACGATATTGTATATAGATATTCTCTATCGTTAATCGCAAATAACAATATCACGATTAATAAAAAAAATCGTCAAATAATCGCGAACATCAATATTGAAAATTATCAAATAATTGCGTATGAAAATCGAAAACGCAAAAAAAGTTTGACGTTACAAAAATTATTTCACGAAATTTTTTTTCGAAAAAATTAACGTTTCGACGACGTTTCAAAATTATATCAAAAAAATATCTGACGACTCGTCTCGAAAATTAACGTCAAAAAGTCACGAATGATTATGTCATGTCAAAACGTCGAAACGTTAATTTGATCGATGTCAAATGAATTCTTGATCGTTTCAAAAAAATATAATTGTTTCGAAAATTTGCACTTTTTTCGTTTTCACGATTTAAATTTTTATTATTATTCAGTTTTTTACCCAAAGAAATACGAATGCGTCAAAAAGATCGAAATTATTCAACGTTTGTTTGTAACGTTTTAATCATTCAGTCGTATATTTTACAATAGCGAAATTTTCGACGATTGCATTAAACAGCGAAAAAACTGATAAGCAAACGATTACGCTAAAAAATGCAAAAGTTTTGAAAAATATTCGTAAAGAAATGAAATCAAAATCGTTTTGTTTACGTACAAATTATCAGTTTGAATATGTCACATTTTTCTAATAATGTTGAAAATTTTCAAACGATTTAAAACATTATGAACGACAAAATGTCAATTTTACGTCATTTCGATCTCAATTGCTTATCATCAATCATTTAAAATAAACGAGAACAAAATCATCGAAATGTTTTGCAAAAAACGACGATTTAATTTGAGATTATTTGCGTATTTTGTCACGCAAAATGATTTTGTCGAAAGCAATTACGAAGCTCATGACAAAAAGACTAATTATTTCTGATATTCGTTCAAACATTGACAGACATTATTTCGAAAAAGCAAAAAACGTCAGCCTTATTGATCATCGCAATTTGAAAAAATCTGAAATCAATACAAAAATTGTCGTCACGAATTACAGAGAAAACGTCGTCAAACAGACAATTTCTGATCAATTTTTTAATCGATTATCGTTTCGATAACAAGAATTTTGTCGACGAATTCTCAAACGATTCGTCACCAACGACGACACGAGAAAAACGTCGAAAGTAATCGTCAAATATGAAACAATTGCAAAATTATTGATCGCAAACTCGAAACATTTCGAAAAATGCGAATAAATGCGATCAAATTGTTAAATGCACGCTAAATGTTATGCAAAAACATTTAATTAACTACAATTACACGAAAATATCGAAATTTAAAAACAAATACACGAAAATTCCTCGACAAAACATACGTAAATAATTTGATCATAAACGAATTTCGGGATTTTAACATTCGATGCGATAAAATAAAAATGTTAATTTTGAAGTTGTTTCGGGATCGTAAGCCGATTTCAAACGTCAAATCGATGACGTTCGTCACATTATTTCTCGTTTTTTTTCAATTTCGTTTCGAAACGATTAATTTATTGTTTTTTTTCTCATCGATCGACAATGCACGCGATTTCGATGATTTGTTCGTAAATGTTTTAAGTTCATAACGAACGCGACAATCATGAAAAATACAGAAGTTTGAATTGAAAACGACGAAAAACGACGAAAACGAAAACGACGAAAAAGACGAAAACGATTTTTGCAAATCGACGCGATTTTGATGTTTGCGAAATTTTTAAACGTCGAAAATATTTCGATATTAATACGATAAACGATCGTTTTCGAAACATATAAATTCATCAAATAATTTTGCGCTTTGAATCGAAATGCTGAAAATTTATTAAAACAATCAAATACGCAAAGATATCGCGTTCTTTTTGTACGATAAAAGCGTTTTTTTTGTAAATTTCAAAATACGCATGCAATGTTCATTAAAAATTAATACAAATACATAATAGAAAATAAAAACGTTTTCGAATTTCAATTCGAAATTTGATCGTTAAACGCTTAATTATGATATTTTGCGATTAAACGATACGATAAATCATTTGAAAATATCTGAAATTTGGAAAATCTTAAAGAAATCGACGGAGACGAGAAAAATTGTTTAGCGCTCAATTTTCGATCAAGATAACGATTTTCTATCAGATTTTCGATTAATAAAAATATTTGTATTTTGACGACGAAAACAAATTTACGCTGAAATATTTAAATCGAAATCATTGCAATCGACAAAGAAATTGATGCAATCAATTCGCGAAACTCACGAAATAAACAAACGATCGAGAATTTGCGTCTTCAGAATTTAATACGTAATTTAAAATGTAAAAATCGAAAACTCGAACTTTGAAATCGTAATGAAAACATTAATGTAAAACGCTCAATTCTTGCAATATTAAATCGATTATACGATTTAAACGAACAATTTCGTCATGTTAACTGAATTCGCAACACGCTAACGCGTCGATATTTACACAGATGACGTAATAAATGCGATATCACATTCTGTGTGCAACGTGAATGTAATGAATTTTCTGAAAAACAATCGATTTAAACAATCTTCAAAAAACAATTTTGACGATTCACGAATCGTTAATATTTTTCGAAACGATTGCTCATGAAATTGATTCGTTAAGAATTTTTGAAATATCAAATCGATCACATCACGAAAAAGCAATTTGATCGTGTTTGTAAAATCATCGTTTCGACGTTTATCGTATTGATATTTGCGCGTATACGAAAGTTGATTCGTACATCGTGCATTCAGCAAAACGTGTCTAAACTTTGAAAATCAAATAATTTGTACGAATTTTACAAATAATTTCGTCAATCATTAATAAGCAATTGAAAATCTTGTTGATCAAACTTGTAAATGTTCGAATTTTCTTTGACAATTTGTTATTTATTTATATCGATGACATTTTATATCATTCATTGTTCAATAAAATCGAACGACAATCTTTGAAAATGTTTTAGACACGATTCAGTCTTTTATGCGACGTAAATTCTGAACTGTAAATAACGCGAAATGATAACGAAACATACGATTAGAGAAAAATCATTTGAATCAATTTGAAAACGCACTGTAACGAATTCGACGTTAACGTTTTCGATCGATTGTAAAACAACAAAATAAACGATAATGCGAAACTGAGCATGATAAAATGATCGAGAAAATGTTGTTGATACTTTTTTCATCGATTTCGAAATGATATTGAGTGTCGCAATAGAAAAATGCGAACATTTTCGTGATTGTGATTCAAATATCGATGCAAAAACAAAATATCGACTTTGATGTTGCAAAGAAAATAAACGAAATGAACGAAACAGACGAACAAATGATTGTTGATTTCTTTTGATTTTGTACATGATTTGAGTAAAGAGTTGAAAATTCGAACTTTTGATGTTTCGTGTCTGAATATTCGAGCAATTTATTTCTCGATTTTTCAACTTCGTTTCGAAACGACAAATTCAATATTGACACGATCAATGATCGAAATGACTTGTTGATAAACGTTAATACAATTCATTTTTGCAGCGAAAATGATCGAAACGAATGCGAAAACAAAAAAATCGAAAAAAGACGAAAAAAGTATGAAAATAAAAAAAGAAATTTCGACAAAAAGTTTCAAGTTGATGCAAAAGATATCAAACATTTTTGTATGATAAACTGATCGATTTTTCGACAGAACAAAACGAATCGATTTCGCAAACACGTGTTGTTTCGAAATTTTTCGATTTGACTTTTTCAAGTTTCAATAATCGACGATTTCTGATTGATTGTAAATTTGAAATAGACGATGATTTGCATTTGATTTGAAAACGTTTGAAAAAATACGTTGTTTTTGATTTTGAAATAGATTTTTTTCTTGAATTTTTCATCGAACATTTCGAACAGATTTTCGACAATAAAATAAAACTTTTTCGAAAACGCGAAACGAAATTGACGAATGTCGAAACTCTGTCGAGAAAACGACGGTGTGATGTTGTTGCAAATCAAATGATTTAGATTTTTCATTTAAAACATGCGATTCAAATCATTCATAATGAAATAAGATTTCGATACAAATGTTCGAGAAAAATGAAATCGAAAATGTAAACGAACAATCAACGCAACAATTTCGATTCGTTTTGATGTAAAATTTCGTGTGAATAACATTGCTGCAATTTTCGCGCGTTTTGATAAGATTTCGTGTAACGCAATCGAGAGATTCAAACGAATGATGACATCGATTTGAAAATTGTTACAGAATAAGATATTCGATTTCGTGATGTTGCAAAAGAAAATAAATGATTTCTGCGAAACAAACGAAACAGATGAACAAATAAATATCGATTTTTTGATTTTATATGTAAATTCTGATGCGAAAATTCGAAAATTCAAATTTTGAACAAATTTTCGAACATGATGTTCAACGAATATCTTTCAAATTTGTTATTGAAATTGAAATTCTGTTTGCAACGTTTGCAAATTCGAACGCAAACGATTTGTGAATCGAGAATTTTTTCATCGATTTTGATGTAAAATTCAATGCTTGTAATTTGAAATTTGAACATTCGACTTTTCGTTTAACGCGAATGTGAACAGTTTGAATTCGGAATATTTGCGATCGATTTTGCGAAAATTTCAACAATTTCTGCGATTTTCGTAATCGAATTTGATGTAATTTCAACGTCTTTTAATGTGATTTCGAATGTCGTAATCGAAAATGCAAATCTTTGAACAAACGAATTGCAAAGATACATTCGTATTTGTTACAAAATTTTTGATGTTGCAAAGAAAATTGATGATTTTTGCGTCGAAAACGAACATGTAATTGATGACTTTTGCGATTTCGCTCGTTGAATTGACTGTATTACTTGATAGAAATGAACAGATGTTTGAAGTTTTTGAACAGAAATTTCTTGAAATTTTGATTCGAACGTTCGAAATGATGATTTCGATGAAGTAAAAAAACATTGAATTGATTTATTCTTTTTTCGATTCTGATACAGTCTTTAGTGTATGAATTGAAAAACGAATATTTCTTTGTGAAATGATTATTTCGAAAATTAATGCGACTCAAATATTTTGCTTTGAAAATGTGCAAATTTAAAAATAAATTCAGACGAAACGAATGATCTTTTCTCGATTTCATATATTAAATTGATTGCATTGATCGAAAAATGAAAATTTTCAACAAATTTCAAAACTTCATGTTTGCGAATATGCTCGTATAATTCATTTGTTGAAATTGAAATTTTGTTTTGCAAAATTTGCAAATCGTTTCAATGATTTGTTGATTTGATGCATTTCAGTTGATGTTGATACAACATCAAATGCATTTAGTTGAAAATTCAAACGTTTTTGATGGAACACGTCGCGAAAATGTTTTTGCAAAAAAAAACGTTTTCGCTAGAATTTTATTGAAGCGTTTCAACGAAACGAATTCGAATTGAATTTTGAATCATTCAGACGCGAAATCGCACAGACATTTCGACAATAAATTTAGCAAATTTGACTTACGATACAGATGTAAACATTGTTGCAAATGTTGAAAAAAATTTGCGATTTGATCAACAATTCGTTTTCAGATCAATTGTAAAGAAAAAAATCGAATTGAAAATTTCAAGACTTTTGAATATTGAAATCATTTAAACGATCGAAAAAAACGTTGATTTGTCAATAATTGAATGTGATTTCGAAAAGTTTTCAGACACAATGAATAAATTCAATGTCGAATGAAAATAAAATTTCGCTAGAAAATTCTTGTCGTTTCTGATAGAACGATATCAATTCAACGTCGAAACGAAAACAAAATCTTTTGTTACCTAAAACAGATATGATCTCGCAATGATTTCGAAAAAAACGAATAGTTTCAATATTGACTTCTTATCGAAATATTGAGAAATTTGAATTCGAAAAAGTTATTGATTTTATCACAAATGTTGAAAAATCGAAATTGACGGTGAGTCGACAGATGTAATTTTTGAAAATTTTCAAAAATCAAAACGATTCAGATATTGATTTGAAATTGTCAATATTGAAAATTTTGTCGAAAAATTGATTGATTTTTGATTCGAATATTGATGCTATCATTGAAAAAGAAAAACAAATCGATTTGTTAAAATTTGATAAAAATTTTTGAAAATTCTCGAAGCAAATAGATGATTCGAATTCGATCGAGAAATGAAATTTCGATCGAAAATTTTTAATGTAATGATTTTCGATATGAGATTTCAAAAAACTGATATAGAATTCATCGCAAAAACTAGAAAGAAAATCGTTTTATTAGAGTCAACAAAACACGTTTTCGAATTGTTTTTCGAACAAAAAGTTGATTGCAATATCAAATGTTGAAAAGAAATTGAATGATTTTTAGCGAATTATTCAATCATTTTTCGACTCGATATTGAAGTTATCGAGTTGATGTGAAAACAATCGATTTGTTAAGAAAATTGATAAAATGTCGAGAAATTTTCGAATAAGAAAATGATTCGAATATTGATGATCAAGAATTTGATTTCTAATTCAACGACGAAATTTCTGATTCGATTTTTGTTCAGATATTTCTTGTATGATGTTTTCTTGACGATTTAAATCTGATTTGATGACTTGATCGAATCATCGTAAAAACAAACGCTTTTGTCAATTGAAATAAAACGAATTTAAATCAACGTTCGAAGAAAGTTGTTTTCGTGATATCGATTATCGTTGAAATTCGTTTGTCAAAATATTCAATTGAATTGACAAACGAATCTATTATGTTTCGTTTTTTCGCATTCACAATTAGTTTATTACGTTTTTTTTTTTTTTGAATGATCAAACGATACGAATTTATCATGTTTCATTATCAATTTTGAATTTAACAGAAAATTTTGTTTATTTGAATGCTCGCGTATCATGAACGAACATGAAAAAAAATTCGATATAATGAAATGATATGCAAAGATATGAATTAATTACATAATTACACGAGAATATCGAAATGAAAAACAAATACATGAAAATTTGACAAAACATATGTAAATGACGATCATAAACGAATTTCGATTTTAACATTCGATGCGATAAAATAAAAATGTTAATTTTAATGATTAATCAAATGTTGATTTCAGATGTTGAATCGATGCACGTTCGTCACATGCAATGCATGTTGTTATAAAACGATTTATAAATACGATACATAACACTTAAACGTCGATCGCATTTACATAATTCAAAAATATCAAATTAATTAACGTTGTTTCAAAACATTTGATTCAAAAAATTCAAAACGAAATCGAATTTCAATTAACGTTGTTTCGAAAACATTCGATTCAAAAAATTCAAAAATTCGATTGAACAAAAAATCAAACGTGATATTCATAAAATGAAAAATTTTTGTGTTAAAATTAACGATTGTATTTGAATGTGCAATGCATAAAATTCGAATACATTTTGTTTTACAAAAAAAACAACATATAACGACGAATTAACATTTTCATTGTTGAATTTCGTTCGAAATTTGATCAATAAAATCAATTCGTTTTTGAAATATGTCGAAAATTAATTATGTTGAAAACAAAAACAAATCATTGACAACACAAAAATGAATTTTTTTGTATTACGACAACGTTGTTTACATTTCAAAAAATTTGCGTGAAAACGTTATTCGTATTAATCACGATAATTCGTTCGTTAATTATTTCGATATCGAACGAACGTTGAAATTGATACGTCGAAAATATTATTAATCGAATCAAAATTTTATCGAAATTTTTGAAATACGATAATAAATCAAAAAACATTATAAAACATGCGTCGTTTGCAAACGAAACAAAATTTCACGACACAAATCATACAACGAATTTTTTTTTTTCGATTTTTGAATTTAAATGAATTGATTTTTTCATGAATTTCGTAACAAAAAATTTTTTCAAATAAAACGTGAAATGAAACGATTTACGATTCGATTTTAATGATTATAAATCGTTTAACGAAAATGATTCATTACATATCAATTATTAAAACGATTTTCATAAAAATTTGATCGAAATTATATTTCGCGAAATCATTCGATTTTACGATTTTTTTCGTCAATTGTTATCGACAAAAATTTTATTTTCATATTTAAATACAATCATACGTTGTGTTGCGTTTTGAAAATCAAACGTAAATTGTTAATCATTTTTTATTTTCAAATCGATGAACAAATCGAACGAATAAACAACGTTATAAAACAATTTTTTCACGTTTTCGTCAATTTCGAACAAAATGATTGAATAAAATTATTGTTCATGATCGAATTCATTTATAATAACAACAAATATGCGTTTATAAACATTTTTCGTTCGAAATTATGTTTGAATATTCGTTTCGCATGTTTTTCAAAAACATGAAACAAAAAATTAAATTCAAATTCGCAAAAAAAAAAAAAAAACACGTTGAACATTTAATGAATTATTTCGAATATTGAAAAACAATTTATTCGTGATATAACAACAACAAACGAAATACAAAAACGAACGCACGAAATCAATGTTATACAACGTCGAAAATTACGTAAATTTGAACGATAAAAATATCAAAATTAAACGAAACAAAAAATTGAAATAAAAATTTTCGAATCATTCAAAATTTTAAAAATTATAAAAAATCAAATTTATCGTTTAAAATTATTCAAACGTTGACGCATTTACAACGTTTCATGTTTTTTAAAAAATTCAATTTTTAAAAAAAAAACGCGCAAACAACATTTTTGAATTTTCGTATCAAATGAAAATATCGAATTCGACGAAAACATGAAAATGAAAATTACAAAAATTTTTATAAAATCGAAATCATTAAAAACAACAAAAATTTTCAAAACAAATAAAATTTCAAACAAATTTTACAACGAATTCGATTTTTATTATTTAATAAAATGAAAAAATTATGAAAATGCGATTTGAAAATTTGCATCGTTTATCAAACATTTTCGAAAAATTTTGCGACAATTTTACAACGAAAATTCAAAAAAATTTGATATTAATAAAAAAACAAATCATCAAAAATCACGAAAAAAATAAATTGAAATATTTATCGCATGTTAACATATTTTCGTTTTCAAAATTTTGTATGTTATTTATTGTTTAAAATTTACGACGCATGAAAAATTGAATTGTGTCAAAAATATTTTCAAAAATTGTTGTTCGATTTAATCAAACGATAAATCGTTAAATAAAAAATGTAAAAAAAAAATAAAAAAAATTTCGAAATTTGAATATCGATGTTAAACGCGATCGCGATTAATGAACGTTTATCGCGTTACACATTTTTTCATTTTCGATATCGATATTGATATTCGAAACAAAAAAATTAAAAATTAAAAAAATGTTCGAATTCAAAAATTTTTGTTAACAAATCGTCAATTATTATATCGAAAAAATTTACGAAATCAAACATTCGATCATGAAAACAACAAACAATGATTTATCAAATTATTTTTTTTTTTAAAAAACATTCAAAAAAATGTTTTTTCGAATTTTTAACGTAAATTCGATTATGAATTCGAACAAAAATATTTCGAAATGCGAAAATCACGATTATAATGATTTTTCAAATCGATTTCAAAAAAACAAAACAAACAAAAAACGTCAAAATTTTTGTTAACATGTTGATTTCAAAAAATTTCGATATTAAAAAAAAACGTGACGAAAAATGTGAAAGAAATAAAAATTTAAAATTTTCGAAAATCGATTCGTATTTCGTCAAACAATTCGATTATCGAATTTCGAATGATTTTTCGAAAAAATCAATTTCAATGATTTGTTTACAATTTGATCAACGATAAATTTAACAAATTCATATTTTCAATCGAAATCGATCGAATTCGTACGATTGAATAAACAAAATGCAAATAAAAAACAATTGCAAAACGTAATTTGTTTTGTAACGATTAATAAATCAATATATTACATTTCAAATTATACTTTTTAATCGATTTCAATAATTCATTAAATTATATTATTTCTAATACGAATTTTACAAATAATCGATTAGAAAATTATATCGATTTAATTTTTGAATTTATCGAATTTGACGTGACGATAATTTAATTGTAATCATAAATTGTTTCAAATTGCGATAATTAAAAAAAACAAAAATTTGTTTTTTTGCGTTTTCGAAATAATGTTTTCATTGTTTAAACGAAATCACAATAATCAACAATTTTTTGTTATGAATTTCGTAATTGCATTCGATCGAAATTATTTTGCGCAAAAAATACGCAACAAAATGTCAATAATTTTCGTCGTTTTGTTGACATAAAATGATTTCGATAATTTTGTCGAATACGTCGATTTCGATTCGAATAACATGTTCGAAATCAAAATAACGTAAAATTGATATTTCGATAAATGTTTTGCGAAATCGTTTAAAAATTTTCAACATTTCATTGATCAAAAAAATGTAAATATTCGAAAATTTGTTGCGATTTCGATTTTGATTTCGTTTGCGTTTACGAATATTTTTTCGTAATTTTTGCGATTTTTTTAACATAACAATCAAAAATTCAACAATTTTATTAAAATATTTAATGAATCGTCGATAAAAATTCACAATATCGAAAAATTGCATGATGTCGAAAACGTTACGAAATACAAATCATCGTTAAATAATTTCGATTTTTGTTTTGTATTCGTATTTTTTGAATAAAAACAAATTCAAAAAAAATTTATTTCGTCAACGAATCATTTGCATTTTTCAAAAACAATATATAATTTATTT
>JABSSW010000089.1:0-48965 GCA_018902385.1 Physcia stellaris
AATTACATATTTCGAAAAGGTAAGCATACTGGTATCCGCTCACTGCACCCCACGATAATGACGTCCCTATGAACAGGATCTTGTGAAATTTACCAACATAATTCAGGGCTAATCTACGAAACACCCTTCCCGCCCTTAATGTAGCGAATTGGGTCCGTGCAGCGAATGAGGAGTCAGCAGCTGCACAGATAACCCGCTTCGCCCGATTAGACTCGCATACTCTGCTTCGACTTACTCTTCTACAAGCCACTGTCTCTCTCAAAAGCCACCTCTGGTCCATCTACTCCTACATACTACTGTAACTGCATTCACCCGTGACCGTGAAGCGTTGCTTGGCTGGCAGGAAGTACGTTACGAAACACCACTTCCTTCCGCTACAAAGAACCCACCACCCTCCAACTTCTTCCTGTCCACCCAAACGACCTCAACTTCATCTCCTTGTCAGCTTCTGTCACTGCTGGCTTTGTTGTCTTAGGCCACTATTCGAGCAAGCAAACACGCTCGCTGACCTTTGCTTCTTGCTCCGACAAAGATGGCTGAAATCCGCCGCAAACTCGTCATCGTAGGAGACGGTGCCTGCGGGAAGACTTGTCTGTTAATGTACGCTCCCATCCTATGCTACCTCCGGCCACTCTTCGCACACTGCTGCTGCTGACATCTATTTTCTGCATAGCGTCTTCTCCAAGGGTACCTTTCCAGAGGTCAGCATTCCTCCTACTGTCTAGCCCTGCGCTCCACCTTCCTACAAGGCATACTTCGACTATACTGTATCTGCTGGAAGGTCGCACAAGGCTCAACAGCATCTCGAGTGATACCCTATCAGTATAATGTTCTGACTCTGCATTTGTTCAGGTATACGTGCCCACTGTCTTCGAGAACTACGTAGCAGATGTCGAGGTGGACGGAAAGCACGTCGAACTGGCGTTATGGGATACTGCGGGTCAAGAAGATTACGATCGATTGCGCCCACTATCATACCCAGATTCCCACGTTATCCTAATCTGTTTCGCCGTCGATTCTCCCGATTCTTTGGATAACGTTCAAGAGAAGGTACAATATCCCAAAGCTCCCGAAGCTTTCATAGCTTGCCTATACCTTCAAGGCGATGAAGCGCTGATGCATTCACATAGTGGATTTCCGAAGTTTTGCATTTCTGCCAAGGTCTACCGATCATTCTAGTAGGATGCAAGAAGGATCTACGCTACGACCAAAAGACCATAGAGGAACTTCATAAGACGTCGCAGAAGCCTGTGACCCCAGAGCAGGTAAGCCCATAGGTTTCCAATGCCGTTTTAGTCTCTCAGGAGTTGGCAGTGTGCTCTCAGCAACTCTTCCCCAGCTGGCTGCATAGGCCTTTGAAACGGTTCTATCTAAGTTTAATGGCTGACGGGACTTTTCCACAGGGTGAGGAGGTTAAGAGGAAGATTCAAGCAAGGTACTATCTTGAATGTTCAGCAAAGACAAATGAAGGCGTTCGGGAAGTCTTTGAGCACGCAACTCGTGCAGCTCTACTGTCAAAGAAAGGAAAAGGTGGTAAAGACGGCAAGAAGTAAGTCATCACACACTCGGTGTTTTGCAATGACTCTGTCTACTGGAACCGTTCTGACAATACATTTCCAGGTCGAAATGTACCATTCTATAGGCCGATTGCCACTCTCTTGGTGATTGGTCTCTAAATGTTCCACAATCTGAATCCGAAAAATGACCTCGGCATATCACACTTACAGGTCCCCGACTGAACGATTCTCCCAAAAGGTGGAAAATCGACCGTATGAGGAGCCTTGATTGACAGGCTCTCCCCTGATGGTATTGAAGGCTTTGCAAATGGGGAGTTGTCGGAATCTTTCCTTTCTCTGAGATGCTCTCTTTGGTCTGCCTGCACTTCTGGTCTTATCTGTTCGCGCATACACCGGTGTAATAGTCATTTTAGATCCGTGTGCGTTACCGATCTGAATACTACCTACCTACCCTTCCATGTGCCTTACCTCTATAACCAGTACCAATCCTTCCTTGTGCCTTGGCTCTTCATAAAAACCCACTTCCTTTCCCGAAATGTTCTCCCAGAAAGGCTTTATGGACATGATATTAGCAGGTTTCGGAAGAGGGGCTCTTATGAAGGCTTCAGAATTGGAATTCATTCTTGCTGCTGTGGCGGCTATATTCGTAACTCCTCCAGTCTTATGTCTCTACATCCAGGCAGCCTCAGCGCTGTTTATACGACGGAGCTCCTTATCACCATTTATTATACTTCCTTTCTTTGGACTTGCTCAAGTCGATCCTCTCTGCTACAGCCCATCGGATGACCAAAGCCTCAAGCCGCGAACCTTTGCCGGACAATCCTCTGCGTCTTGCGATTTCAAAATCAGCATCGCTTGCGCCATCTCCTACTCCCAAATCACGCCATCGCCTCCTCCTTCCCCACACCCACCTCCCCTACCAACAGCACCTCCTTCCCGATCCCCTTTCTCTCCATCCACCCGCCCTTATTCTCAGCCATCACCCTCCCAATCCCCACCAAGAGCCCCTCTCCCATCTCCTCCTCCCATTCTTCCTTCACCACCTCTCCCCTCGCCTCTCTCTCCTTCCTCCTTGCCTCCTTCTCCCTCCTCCCTTCCTCAACCTCCTTCATTTTCCTCCACCTCCACTCCTCCATCGGGCTCATCATGCTCACCCTCTTCGCTTCCGCCTCCTTTTCCCTCCGCTCCGCCTTTGCGTTCTTGTACGCGATATAGCTCTCATCATGGCGGTCCCGGTACTTGGAGTATTTATTCCGCAGCTCGTCGATCACGCTGGCTGGCATAGGTGGCTGAATGAGTGTCGGGATAAAGGTCTCGAGGCGGGCGTCTTCGGCGGAGGTGTCGGAGTCGTGGGTTTCGCGGGCGGGGCGTTCGTCAGGGGGGGGCCAGGCGAGCTTGTGCGATGTGCCGGTTATGTAGCGTTTTTGTGAGCGATGGTTATGGAGCTAGGGGAGAAGAATGTTAGTTGGGTGGCTGGCGGTGGAGGAGGGGTGGGACGGAGAGGTTGGGGAAGCGAGATGGTATGGGGAAGGAAGGGACTTACTCGATGATGGTGTCTTCCTTGCGGCCTGTCGCGGGAATTATGCAAGGGTGGACGAGACGGACGGAGGAAAGGGGGATGGGGACTTCGATGGCGCGGCTGGGGGTTTTGTCGGGGTCGTTCACGAGGAGATGTTCGGGCATGGCGACGTCGCACTAAGTAGTTAAGATAGTCTAGTTAGTCGACGTATCCGGCAAGGATGTTGTTAGGGCAGCAACTGCTACTCTATAATCAGGGGAGAGGGAGAGACGAGAGAGAACGACTCACCATGTTCATTCCCTCCACAAGAACCGTTTCCTCCTTTGTTCTGACTTCCCGGACCGTCCCAATCTTCCCCTCTCTCTATGCGCCCCATCCGTCACCGCAACTCGATCACCCTTCCGTATCCCCCACTTTTTCCTCTCGAGCGCCTCCGGGACGTTCAGTAGCTGCTGGGGCACAGTCCCGAATGTCGCCGCACCGGCGCCCGCATCTCGCCGTGGAGCCAATGGACCGAGCAGCCAATCTTCCCGTCGGGCGGCTTTGTGCTCCTTTATGATTTTGTGGCGAGCTACGCCCACTTGTCGATGCTCCTCGACAATGTTGCTACGCTGATGCTTTTTGCGGGAGGCGGCTTCGCGGAGTTTTTGGCGGGCACGGTAGGCTTTGGCGTATTCGGTTCGGCGGATGATTTTGTCCATGGTGACAGGACCTTGGGAAAGTGGGCTGTGGAGGAACGGGCAGAAGGGAGCAGACTGGAGCTTGAAGAACCGACGAGATATTGATTTTGGAAGGGGTTTAGCGCCAATTGAGTGCGGGCTTGGCGCTGTTTTTCTCAAACTTCTCTTGAAGAATCTCTTCACTCTTACTAGATTGTCTTTTCCTCCACCAGCTCGACTTTCAAAGTATCTAGGTCGCAAATTGATCTTTACGGTATGGTCCTCTCCCATAACGGACGCCAAAGCTGTGCATATTGTTATCTATTCCAATAAAGCACGATATTTTCCTAACACCCAACGGCGAGAAAGAGTAAGGATCCTTCTCTCAAGAAGTGCTGCGAAGATGTGTCTTGCATTGTTCAGACTTGTGGCTCATGTAGTGCTACTGGTTTTGACGCTAGAACCACTCGCTCCACGCCGTTGCAGGATCTTCGAAGACCGTTGATATCGGGTATCATAGGGACGACTGAGGCGGACTATTCTCAATTTGTCACGAATCTCACTTCCGAAATGGCAGCAACAGAATGCTCGGATGAGTGCAAACTCTTAGTCCTAGGTTAGACACAAGATCGAATGACCGTGCCGCCATAAAATCCTCCAGTACACTGTAGAGGCCGCAGGTAAGATTCTCAAATGATTCGTCTTAGAACCATGTCTCTTTCCTCAACATGTATCCCAACGATCGTGTTCAATCGGGTCTTTTGTTATACTTCTTAGGGAGTGACGGTAAAGGAAATTGGTGTACCAGCGGTTTCATGTTTTCTTCATCTTCAAACATACTTCAGTGCCATAGATAAGCCAATGGCTATGAATACCGTGCTGTCTGAGCAGAGCGCACCATGCAGATCTCACGATCGTAGCTTTGAGTCCTAAAGGGTAACCGTTGCAAAGGGGATGAATATATATTTCTTTCTCGCCAAATAGCCGTGCTTCCCACGAGACGACTACGCAAATTCTCAGAGTTTCTGCCCTTTCACTGCACTGCTATATTGTACTTAAGGGTCATTTATGGAAGTTTGAATATCATCCTATTCGATAGATTTGGTCAATTAAAAAGTCCAATTACTTTTACAAAGCCCTAGCCGCTGGATTTGACTCTTTGTTTTTACGTTCTCACATGATAAGCTATGACCCGAAGTTTTCAATTCGATTATATGGGACCTTACAGCGGTCGCAAATTAGGCCAATGACTATAGGTTCACTCTCGTTTGAAGGACAACCGATGACTCTCGACTCACTCTACTCACCAAGAGTCATCAGCAAAATTGCACGACTCACCACATACTAGAGATAGAAATGGCAAGACTATATAACCAACCTCGAATCTCGTAGCTAACTTATCCTCCAGAACCCTCGGAGCACATTCATCATATCCAACATTCCACCCTGATCGATATTCTCAACAGAATCAACATAGTCGACCCTCCTCAAGAGAGGCTGCGATCTATCATAATGGTGAGCCTAGCGTCACTGCTGTAGCTACCTATCGCTAAATACAGCAGAAGCTACCTCAGCCAGCTAAGCCATCTTTTCTCGAAGATCTTCCAGCAGAGCTTAAGTTGGAAGTCATCCGCGCATGCCCCAACATCGAGACACTTTTAGCACTGATATCCGCATCACCGGTCTATCTCAGCATCTACATGACCAACATGCCTGACTCAATATTCTCTAATGTTGCACTTCAGGAGCTATGGTCCAGAGGTGTCGTTCTTGATCCTCGAGCGCAATGGATAGCCCTCCGCCTTAATTCTCCACCATTCGAACATCATCGATATGGCAAATATGGCATGAATCCCGCCATCGCAGCCTACTACGAAGCGATTGAAAACAGTACAACGAATAGCATAGTCTTGCCGCGAACAACTTGTCGTGCTCTCCTCACAATAAAGGCTGCTTTGAGTTTATGGGAGGAGACTGACAAAGCCGGCAAGTTGAAGCCGTGCTCTTCTCTCAGTCCTACGCTTGACTGCACCGGCTTTGACGGAGCAGAGGACCATGATTTCTGGGACATCTGGCGCTCCTGGGGGAAGGAAGATATGATACACGACCGGGGTGAGGGGAAGTCGTGGGTATCACCTAATCGTTAGAGACATCCTTCACAGCGTGCTAAACAGCACCGGTCAAGCTTCGAGCTCTGTATGTCAAGTGGCTTGGGTACAAGGGGTGGACACGTGCAAGCGCCGGTGTTGAAGGCCATCCTGAATCCATCCATCCGTCAAAGAGGCCTTGGACTGATCTTGGTGGAGCGTTTGCTAAATAATGTACTAGACGAAGTTATTGGTCCTAGAAACCTAAAGACAGATAAAGACATGCTTTCAGGGCGTCTTACTCCATTCATGACGGGTGATCGTGAGCCAATAACGGCCATCTAGAGTTCGGCAGAGATCCAGCTTCACCGAACAGATGGGATTTTGGAATTTTGATATACATCCCTCACTTCAATATCCCCATATTCTTGGCGTGGAATGCAAACCCATAGCTCTCAGCCTACCATGCCGGCCGGACATTCGACGTAGTCGAAATAAACGCCCGAAGACCTGGCTTTATGTTTCAATGGTAGTACAATTGCTCACACAAGCGCGCCGCACGTCTAGCCATTCACCCAAAGCGAAGACAAATTCCAAGGCTTGAACATCGACCAAGTATTTACAACCCGTCCACCACCCCCTTTATACAACCCCAATCTCCCTCCCAGGCTTCCGAGCCACCGCCTAGTATATCTCCCTCCCGAAAAGCAGGAGCATGAGCGTAAACACAATCCTCGCTATCCATTCCCCATTCCCCATTCCCACCTCCCCTGCTCCCCTTCTCCCTCCTCCCTCTCTCCCCCATTTCCCCCACCTTCCCAAAGCAAGTGCCTAACCCCACACTCGCCCCCCACTCCCCAACAGCCTCAATCTCCGCCTCGGTCCACCTCGTCCTGCGAAACCGCTCCGGCAGCTCACTGCGATCGACACCTCGCCCTTCTTCTCGACCTGCACGCTGCCCAGCTCGTGAGCCCGTATGGCCGCCAATAGCGCCGTAGGCCGTAGGCGAAATCGCTGAGCCGGGAGTTGGGGTTGTTCATCGGCGGGGACGAGGATTGGAACTGGGA
This sequence comes from Physcia stellaris, assembly GCA_018902385.1. NCBI lineage: Eukaryota > Fungi > Ascomycota > Lecanoromycetes > Caliciales > Physciaceae > Physcia > Physcia stellaris. The sequence goes on from JABSSW010000089.1 coordinate 6,850, forward strand.
TCCTGCGAGGGCCGTGTTGTTGCGCTTTGGAGCGGTAGGAGGCGAAGCTGTCCGGCTGGGAGGAGGTGGGTGAGGCGGGGTGGGCTGTTGGTTGGGGTGGGGTGGAGGGGGGATTCTGGTGGGTGGGGGTTAGTTTGGGGAGATGGGATGGGATGAAGGGGGAGGGAGGTACTGGGCGGTGAACGTTTGCCTAAGAAGTGGATCAGGGTTTGTGAGGGTGGGAGGTGGTGGTGTTGAGGAGACGGAGGGTGGGACGCATCGTTGCGGTGGATTGGAGCAGGTGGTTTTGACGGACAATGGAACGATGTGAAGTGGAAAGCTTATAAGATGGAGGTTCTACAGCTGTGGATGAGCTGTGCTGACGGCCGGACAGCTCCGGAAGCCGAGCTTGCTGAGGTGGATGTTGAATGCGACTCTCGGTTGAATGTTGCCAAGCGCAATGGCACCCGAGGACCGATACGGAGTACCTAAGTAGGTACTTCGGGGCTACATTAGCGTCTAACCCTACCGAGAGCTTCTCTTTTTAGAGAACCTTTAGTGCACTCCCAAGTTAGAGCAATATACCGAGCAAAATTCTGTCAAAAAGATGGGGAATCTTCCACTTTCCCATGCTCTTAGCATCAAAACATCATTTTTGTCTTCAATATTTTCCACCAAAGTCGATTCGCATGCTAATTGCAATGCCTGTCTGAATCAATAAAGCAGGAGCACAGCTAATGAAACGGAGTCAACTCGTTCATGTCCGAAGTCTTTCCAGCAGTGTATGGCCACAAGAATGATTGTTCGATTTGATGGTTATATCATCGACTATAGCTTGATGAATGTAAATGAGTGATTTCTGATGCATGAATCTTGTTTGGTTCCCCGTGTCAACAGGGAATTCACAGTATAAAAAGTTTAAAAAAAGCCCAAGTGGCATCGACCAATATTGCGATTCTCTTCACTTCGTTGGCCTACGTGTATATGCATCTAGCCCTTGCCCCTTGGACAAAGTCCACTGTCCAAAAGCAGACTTGCAATAGGTGCTGCCCTTCACAATGACCGGCAGCAAAACGCTCTCCAATCTGGACTTGGTCAATAGAGTCGACACGTGAGTGACAGGATGCTCATACACAGATCGCACAGTTGAATGATGTAACAGTTGGCCATACTTCCAACGTGATCCTATCGAGTACAAAAAGACCATGTCACAATTTTACTATTTCATGATCGAAGGCTTTACCAGACCCTTTGGCTATGCTCACTCGGACTTTGTCAAAGCTATGCCTTGGCCAAGCGGCTGGTCCGTGGATCATGAGCAGCGTCTTCTCACCCTCCATGCTCCGCCAGATCTCAACAATCGAACCAAGCTTATGAACGATACCCTTCGCGCAGAGCACGACAAGGGAGATATCGCTGCGCTACGCTGGTGGACCGATGAGCTCTTCCCAGTCTATGCCGCTGATAGCGAGCACGTTTTAGACATGGATGGCTGCGGCGTCGATCTTTTCGGAGTTGTCAACTTCGCAGTCCACATGCTCGCCTCCGTCAAGACAAAGGATGGACTCAAATTCTGGGTTGCGAGGCGGTCGACGACGAAGATGAGTTACCCTGGCATGCTGGACAATACGGTGGGAGGCAGTCTCTCCTCTAGGGAGCGCCCCATCGACTGCATAGTCAGGGAGTCCGCCGAAGAAGCCTCCTTCCCTAAAGACTACGTTCGCGACAATATTAAAGCATGCGGAAGTTTGTCATACCAAATGTCTCGCACAGATGACGGGAGACCAGGCTGTCAGCATCAGGTTCAGTACCTCTACGAGATCGAGCTCACGGAAAACATTGTTCCTAAACCTTTCGATGGCGAGGTAGAGGAGTTTACTTTGAAGACGCTCGACGAGGTTCGTGATGCGCTTGCGCGAGGGGAATTCAAATTGAATTGCGCGATGACTTGGATGGCGTATCTTATTCGTCATGGGGTTGTCAATGCCGAGAACGAACCAAACTTCGTGGAGATCAATTCTAGGCTTCATCGAAAGCATGATCTTTTCATTGTCTAAACCATGTGATATTAGCATTCAAGACCCGCCGACGATTCGCTCACCATCAGAATCGAAGATTGCCGGCTTGAAGATAGCATTGTCAAACTATTATACAGAATTTCGTCCCAGAGCGCCCTGTGTATGTGTTGCCTCTGTACACATTGAAATTGATTGCTTCTAAAGTCGAACATTTATTATAGCCACAGCCGGGAGCAGTCGCATTGTGGTAAGGTAGTCAATAAGAAACGCTCCAGTGACCGTAGCTGGTAAACCACATGTGCAATGGATCATGGTGGGAGTGGTCGAACTCCAAACCTAGAGCTTTGTCCCAAGCCGTTGAGAGCGGAACAACCGTTGAGAGCGGAACAACCGTTGAGAGCGGAACAACCGTTGAGAGCGGAACAACCGTTGAGAGCGGAACAACCTTTGAGAGCGGAACAAGGGATCAACAGGAAGGTAGCTGGTGATTTCTCTTTGGATGAAGCCAAGCCATGCTGGTCAAGGTGGAGGTCAATTTGTTGTTGGACGCTGAAGATGTAGGAAAGACTGGGCTTGCAGGTGTCGATAAAATAAGATTGCGTCTGGTACGGCAATTCCCGCACATCCTTCTTCCGCGCCCCCTGTGCCCCCTATCCAGCTACCGCATTAACTGACCAATAAGACAGTAAATTATAACCCAGGGGTATGTTTTGGCCTCGATTAGAACGGTGTTTTATAATCAAAGGTGTTTTATAAGCCAAGGTGCTTAATAGGTCAGTTAGTAGAGTGACTAAGCAATTTCTAACCAATAGAATCGCTTACCACCCGCAATTCTGAGGCGATTCTTGGTGTTGAACTGTTTCTGGTGGTTTCGTATCACTCGGTATTCATTGACTGGCCATGATTAACGATTCGAGAGCATAAAGTATCAAAATGAAAGTGTAGATAAATCGAAGTTGAATAAAATTTCAATGAAAACACGATGATACTTCATTTCCCTAGGATTTCGAACCAAAATTCAGGTACCTTAATTGCAGAGTCCAGGGAGGTCAAAAAAACGTACCTTATAAACAAAACCCCCCCTACCGTCCAGAAACCTCATTTGGAACCGTGTTTTATAACTCAGGGTGTCTTATAACCCGAAGGGGTCTTATTGGTCAGTTAATGCGGTAGGTCTCAAACCCTAACTCCCAGAACCCATAATTCTGAAGTGCAGCGTCGACATTGTGGTTTAACCGGTATGAGATGGACAAAAATAAGAATGAGTAGAGATGTCTCTTTATTCACACGTACCATTTCATAGAGATCTGCCAGAGCCGAAGGAAATCCTAGATTTCGTTTGCATGTAATACGCCATGGCGACAGAAAATCAACTTCAAGACAGTCATTTGGGAACCCTCGAATAGCATATAACATCTCAGTAGTCTTTTACTTTCTCGTCTATTCCTTTCCCATCTCTCCATTCTCACAAACATGCACGAGCTCCTCCTCCACACGACAATCCCCTCCACCCGACACCACCAAGTTCTCTCCGTCCTCGCCGGCATAGCAGCCATGCAACCCGTCCCCATCCACGAAAAACATCTCATCTTCAAACCCCTGCAGCAGCCCGCTTTACCCGGCAGACCGAACCAGAACCAGGGTGTGGGTGCGCAGATGAAGCCGCTGCAAGGGCAGATGCAAGGAGATTTGTTCTACTTGAAAGTCGTTGGGGAGATGAGTTCTCAAAGTCAAGGTGGAGCGGGGGATGGGGATGGTGATGAGAAGATGAAGGATGCTGCTGAGGTTAGTGTGGAGGAAGTGCGGGATGAGGAAATGGCCGATGAGGGGGAGATGGTACGAAACCCCTTTTCTCATTTTCTCTTTTTTTGGGGGATGGGGGCAGTTGTCATTCTAGTTGCTATGGTCTGAGGACCTGGACTGATGCCACTGTTTCAGAAGCAGGAGAACACACTCAACGACCCACTCACCGCCAACTCCTCCACTTCAACAGCATGGACGCTCCAATTCCGCGACCTCCCCGATCCTTCCGGCCGCCGACCTGTAACCTCCCGCCTCATGGCCGACATACCCATCACAGCCGGGGACCCAGAGAAATTCATGAAAGCAATGGAGTACTCGTAGGCGATTCCATACTCTCCTTCCCCTTCCTCTTCTCTATCCCTCCTCCCAATCTCTACCCCTCATATCATCCCAACTACATCCTCCTTCCAAAGCCACCTCCCCTTCTATTTCTCGACCCACCCCAAGCTTTGCATTTTCTTATGTATGGACTAACACCCCCTTTCCCCACCCCAGCCTCATCACAACCTACCACACCCACGGCCACCGCCTAACCCACAACGCAATCGACATCCGCCTCTACCAACCTCTGCTCCCCCCTGCCCCCTCGTCCGGCGCAGAACCCACTCCCCTGGATCCCGCCTCCTACATGCTGCAAACGAGTCTCAAGGTTCAAGACGGACAGAACGTGGCCCTGATGCAGGAGGGTGTGAGGCAGCTTGTGGAGCTGAAGGAGATGTTGAGAGGGGTTGTGGACTTGGAGGTTGGGGAGCGGTTGGCTGTTGATACGAGGGTTCGATGATGGTGCGCGGTGAGAAGAAGAGGGGAGAGAGAGACGAGAAAAGAAGAAGAAGAAGAAGAAGAAGAAGAAGAAAAAGAAGAAGAAGAAGAAGAAGAAAAAGAAGAGAAGGAGAGGAGAGGAGTGAAGAAGCATGAGCGAGGAAGGGTTGGAGCGTGGGTTGAGAAGGCGAGGGGGTCTTTTGAAGGAGATAGATGGGTTGCCTGTGCTCTAGGGCATTACAAAATTTGGATCGCCGCGTCGGACGATGAGGCACCGTGGGGCGGAAAACTGTTGAAATGCAACTCAACAAACTGCTGGCTGGGAGTGATAGACGCGACATCCTCCGCATCCAATTAGTGAAATTTAGCGTGTTTATTTCGCGATCTCCTTCCCCACCTGCAATCACCATTTACTCCATCAATAATACGTTTATTCTGGCCATTGCGACGTTGTTTGAATCGTCTGAATCGAGTCTATTTTATCATATAAACAACATGTCATTTGCTGAATCAATATTTGAGCTAGTCATCGTGCAAAGAAAAAGAAAACACGCGTTGATGCAAACGTTTTCATTTCGAAATCGAAAAAAACGATCTTTCACTGTATTGAAGCAGCAAAAGTCATTCAAACGTTTGAATTTGATTATACATTTTTTTATTACATTTATTTATCGATCATTTCATTGAATCGCGTTTGTATGACGTTTTGAAAATTCGTTCAATTGTTTTTGTTTCTTTTGCAATCGATATTCGATTTATTGTTTCATCACATCAATCAAACGATTTATATCAAAGAAATCAACTGAAATGCGCTGTTATGATGAAATTACGTCAATTGTTATACGCATTTTCGCTGATTCAACATTTTGCAAAAAAATTCAACAATTCAATCATTTTGATTTCAAAAAAATGTCAACAATTTATCATTCAATCGCGATCGATATCAAATCGTTGAACGTCATTTGAACGTTGAATTTAGTCAACAAATGTCATACAACAACAATGCATCGTGATTTTGAAAAATCGAAAACGTTTTGAACGTTTTTGTTACGAGCATGTCTGACAAATAGATTTGACAAATAGATAGTTGATATGATATGTGATCGAACAACGAATTATGTTCTAATTTCACGTTGAAATTAACGTGATTTAAAATTTGACGTCGCACATTGTTTGCAATTTCAACATTTTGTATTTATTTGTTTTTGCAAATTTATTGTTTTCGTTTAATTAGTCAATAATACGTTTATTCAAACACGATTCATGATATTACAATAAGTTTTCAATTTTTATCGCTCGTCGTGATACGCGAACGCTCAAAAATAAAATTTCAAATCGATTAAATTTTTTTGACGAGACAAACGACGAAAAAGTTCTGCTGATCAAACAAACGATCAAAAATTTTTTTTGACGAAACATCTGATGAAAATCGTGAAATAACAAATCGATTTTTCACGCAATCGACGATAAAAGACGAAAATTGATTCGATTGATTTTTTTTTTATCACTTTCAATTTTTCATTTTCAGTTATGACTCGAAGTCATCACGAAACAATTTTTTTCGAATTTTTTATTTCGATGAAACAACGTTTCAAAACGTTACGCGTCAACGTGAATCGCATGTTGCATGAAATTAACGACAACTTTTTTGATGAAAATTTCGTTAATCAATTCAAACGTCGTCGATTTGTATCATCGATCGAATTCATAAAAATGAAAAATAAAAAAATCATTCATTTTTGAATATCGTCATCATCGATCAATTGAAATGATGAATCAATCATAAAATCGTCGACTTTTTAAAGAAATTTGATCGACTACGCATCGATCGTGATAATTATTTGAACGTTTTGACTCAATATCAAAATTTGTACAATATTGTCAACGTCGATCGTGACGAATCGATCAATACGAATGTCGAATTAAATGAAATTCGTCGAAAATTGAATATTTTGAAAAACGAATACGAAAAACAACGTGATTTACTTTTGATCAAACAAAAAAATTATATTTTTTGAAAAAAAATCACGACGTTTTGTTGATCAAAATTCGCGATCGTGCACGAAATTTTGTTGTCGACGATGAAAAAACGACGATGAAATCAACGTAATTAATTTTTTCAAAAACAAACGACGTTTCAAAGCACATTCAAATTCTTTTAAATTCATCGATGAAATAAAATTCATTTGACGTGTTTGAAAAACAAAAATACACGATAAAATGACGATCAACGTTGATCATTACGACACGAACATGATTGCGATCATTATTGTGATTGATTAAATTGAAAATGATGTCGATGATCACATACAATCGATTCGTGACATTGATATAAATCATTTCAAAATTTGACATATGATGTTGAAATTTTTGAACATTATTTACGAAAATTTTGATTTCAAACGCAATATGCGTAATCAATTTCGAACATTGATCATGAATATTCAAAATTTTCAATTTTTTTATTTCATTTTTTTTCGTTTTAGCAATTGATTGATTATAACGAAGTCATCAAAATCGAGAAATTAATGAACAAAATTTTCTAAAATTTGAAAAACGATGAATGTATATTCACGTGAATTTATCACGTTCGATGAAATTCGAATCATTTTGCAACAAATATACAATCGACAATCGAATTTTCGAAAAAAAAAATCGCGACACGTCAACAACGTTTTGAATTGTTTCAATTCAAATCAATTTTTGTCGTTTCGATTTCGATGTTTTTTACGAAATTTGCTATTTCGATTTTTTTCGTGAAATTTGTCGTTCATTTTCATTTCAACGTTGAAATCAAAATTCGTGATTCGATGACAAACAAATTGATCGTCACGAACAAATGTTTCACATGCGATGAAATCGATCACGTATGAAAAGAAATGTTCGAACGTTTACAAATATCAAAAAACGTCATTGACACAAAATACAAATGTTTTACATGAATATGATTAACGAGTCGAGCGAATTTGATTCAAAAAATTGATAATTCACATCAAAAACGCGATTGATGAATGTTTAAAAATTTTTTTTACTCATCATGACGAATTGTTTGACTTTTTTGTCAAACGATTTTTAATTATCAATTGTACGTTGTCATTCAACGATAATAAACATAAATTAAAAATTTTAATAAACATTGATGCAATTGATTATGTTTTTATTGATAAAAAATTGCGCAATTTGTATTAACATGTTGAACATGAATTTCGTATTTTTATTAAAATCGAAATTCATTATCGAATTCGACGATCGTCAAATTTTTCAATAATTCATGTCATTTATTTCAAATTGACAATTGATTTGCATTTCGAGTTGACAATTTTTTTGTTTATCATCGATTTGAGCAATCATTCGATAATTTTAAAAAATCGTGAATGAACAAACATGAAATTATTTTGAATATAATTTACGATAAATTGATTTTCAAATCGTTTCGATGTAATCATCATGATAATATATTCATCAAATCGATTGCAAATTCGACGTTTGAAAATTTTTGATTCAAATCGTCGATGAAACGTATTTAATTGACGTCGCGATGTTTTTTATCGAAAACAAATAACGCGAAACATATTGTTGCAATAGAATTTCGATATACGATTTTATTTCGTTCGCAATTTAGTTTTTCAACGTTTTATGTACAGAACGAGTCAAACGTATTCGATTCAAAATGTTTCGATTGCTTTATTCATTCGAAAATCGATCAAAATGACGAATCGTTCGTCGTTCAATCAAATCATTCAAAAATTGATATCACAGCGATTACGAAAACGACATTCGTCAAAAAAAAAAATTTGAAAAACAACGCAATAAACGTTGAAAAATCAAAAACAACAATTCGAAATTTTTCATTTTCGAAATGAATTCAAACGATTCGATGAATATCGCGATAATTGATGCGATTTTTTTTGTTTATTCGTCGATTTCAAAAATCGAAAACAAAAAATGCAATGCTTTTTCATTATGATCAATCAAATCGATTTCGCACTCAAAACATTGCGAACGAATTTTGAATCGTTGAAAATTGTCGTCATGATCAAGAAAATTTTGAAACACGAACAAATCAAATCGATTCTTGAACGTATAATGAAAAAATATCGAAATATTTCAAACATTTGTTAAAAGTATTCGATTTTCAAAAAATCATTGAATTGTCGTCGCATCGAATTTACGATCATAAAATCGAATTTTTAAACGATAACAATACATTGTTTCGAAGTCGAATATATTTTTTGTTCGAATTCAAATTTCAAAAATTCAAAAAATATTTGAAAAATAATTTTCAAAAAAATTTCATTGTATTCAATCAAACAACATACGTTTCGTTCGTTTTATTTGCAATCAAATCAAATGATCAATTACGTTTGTGTGTGAATTATCGACGATTTAATCATATCACGAAACGCAATCGATATTTTATTTTTTTGATCGAAAAAATTTTAATTAGAATGCAAAATTGCAAATATTTGATCAAATTGAATATCATATCGATTTTCAACAAATTTCGAATGAGTGAAAAAAATGAAAAACTCATCATATTCGTTATTTTCATGAAATCGTACAAATATTGAATATTATTTTTCGAATTGATCAACGAATTCGCGAATTGACAACATTACATTTAACGATTTGTTGTTCAACTTTTTGAACGATTTCTGTCAAATTTATTTAAATGATATTTTCATTTACAGCAAATTCAAAAAAAAACATATCGTTCACGTTCGTAAAATGCTGAAAAAATTCAAAAAAATCGAATTACAAATGAATATTGAAAAATGCGAATTTTTCAAAAAGAAATGACATTTTTGAGCGTCATATTATCGATGAATGATTTTCGCATAAATTCGAAAAAAATAAAAATCATTGTCAATTGAAAACGTTTTACAAATTTGAAAAAAATGCAAATTTTCGTGAATTTCGTCAATTTTTACAAACGATTCATTCGTGACTTTTCGAAAAAAATTCGAATTTTCATTCGAATGATTAAAAAATTCGTGAATTTCGAATGAATTGTTGAAATCGAAAAAATTTTCAATTTTTTCAAAAAAACGATGATCGAAATTTTCATATTACGACATTACGATCGAATCAAACAAATCATTTTAAAAATTGATTTTTTTGATTACGTCAATGCGAAAATATTGTTTCAATACGACGACGAAAAAGTTTTGCATTTCGTTGTTTTTTATAGTCGCAACATGATTTCAATCGAATGCAATTACGAAATTTATAACAAAAAATTGTTGATCATTATTCGTTGTTTAAAACATTGACGTTTTGAATTTAAAAACATTGAAAAATCGATCAAAATTTTCATCGATCACAAAAATTTAAAAATTTTCATGACGTCAAAAAAATTAATTTTTCGTCAAATTCGTTGAACAGAAATTCTTTCGAAATTCAATATTGTCATTCAATTTCAATTCGAAATTCAAAACGTTAAAACAAATGTTTTGATTCGTATGTTTGATTCACGATCAAAAAACGATATTGACAAACGACATAAATATCGAAAACAAATATTTGTTAAATGTTATCGACGATTTGATCTGCTTGATTTGAATGTCTGTTCGCTGAAATGATTAACTTCATCGAAAAAAACGAAAAGAGTTTCTTTCTCACATGTAATTAAGATTTATAAGTCGAAATTTCTCGATAGTTTCTAATGCATCTTTTTTACACATTTCTGTTTTCAACATATGATAACATCATCGTTACAATCAATCGTCACTTTGCATCATTGATTGCATTTGACAATCATCATACAGAATATTCTGTTGATTTAATTTGCTTGTTTTTATTTTATCAAAGTTTTCGTGCTTTCGCAATCTTGTTACTCGATGATTTTTTCATCTCATTTTTTTCGATCGATTTTTCATCAATAATCATTGTTTGAGTATTTCTTTCTGTCTGTTTTTCAATTCTGTCTGTGTAGTCGATTTGTGAAAGCTTTTCAAAAAATTTCTCACATTTTGAAAATTTTTCACATCTCATTATTCTGACTAAAAAGACAATTTCAGACATTTTTCATTAGTCGACATTTTGATTTTTGTTTTTAGTGAAATTATTGACTTGCGTGATCATTTCACGAATTTTGACAAATCGATCACGAATTTATTTTTTTGCTCAATGTAAAAATGTAAACGCTGCGTGACTAGAATGTGCGAATAATAATATTAATTGTTATAATAAATGCTAAACACATAGTAGAACTAATTGCTAAAAAAAAAAAAAAAGTTCGTGAAATTTCGAATATATAAAGCGCGAAATGCGACAGTTAAATTCAAAACGTTTTAGCGTTCGCTTGATCGATTTCGTCTCATTACAATTGTTTTTTTTGAATGATCGATTTTTCGCGTCAATTATCAATGTTTTTATAGCATATCAGAAATGTATCGCAACAACGTTGTTTTGTAAATAACTTTGTGCTTTTGACGTGTAGTTTTGAAAAATTGTAATTCAATAGATAAAAGTAACAATAACAATGTAATGCAATTTCAAATATCGCGCTCGTGTTGTGAAGTCGAGTCGAAATGAATCGCGTCGTGTGTTGATGAATGTTTATTTCAATTTTTCAATTCATTTTTTGAATTTTTTTTTTTAGCATTTTTATTTCATAATATAGTAAATATCTCGTTTGATTTTTTTTGTTTTTGCGATAACAACAATTATTGCGACAATGATGTCAACATGATATATCGCTGTTTGTAAAGTTATTACATCGTTTTTGCAAATGATGATGTTGTCGCAATGATGTTTCAATGACGACGAAATTGATTTTCGAACGTCGACAATGCAATGCGTGTGTTAACGATACAACAAATCATGATTTCATTTTTTTTTTCGTCGTTGTTTGTTACGTTTCGCAAAAACACGCAATTTGTTGTTTTTGTTGTAAATGTATTGTAAATAACGATGACGTTGCTGACTCAATGTTAAATTGATAAATTTTTTTCATTTGAGCAATTGAATGAGAACACGACAATTCAAATGTTTTTTCGCGTGACAATCGCGAACGCACGTTGTTAAAATTTAATAAACAAACACGCACAATTGTTTCGAATCAATGTTAATGTATAACAGAATCAATTCATTTATGATGTCGGAATCGTCGTTGCGTTCGAAAATTTCGCATAAATTTTAAACACGTTTGCGAAATTTCGAAAAGTAACAAACGCGTCAAATGTCAGTTTTGTAGCAAAAATTCGCATTATTGCGAGAAAAACATGATTTTTTCGCAATTTCAAATTATTGTTCGCGTTTTTGCTGTTCAAAATAACGTTCAAAACAAATTGAAAACAACTTTGAAATTTTGAAAAAATAATAGCATGCAAATTTTGTGCGTAACGTGATTAACATGACGCAAAAACAAATCGAAAAAATTCGTTGTTTTTTGTTTTTATCGCGTTTCGCAAAATTGTTGCAACAATTACATCAAAATTTGTCACAAAAAACGATTTTTTGTTCGTTGTTTTTTCGTTTTCGTTTGTTTTTGCGTTTGCTCGAAAGCAAATCAAAATTTTTTTGTTTCGTTTGTTGATTTTGATTTTGATTTTGATTCGCTTCGCGTTGTCTTTTTTCGATTTTTTTCGTTTTCGATTCGTTTGCGTTTGTTTTCGATTTCGTTTCGTTTGCGTCGCAAACAAATTCGTTTGTTGTCGCGTTTGTTTTTGCGTTTGTTTTCGCGCAACAAAATCGCGTAATACATGATAAACAACGTTTGATTAAACGCGACGACAATTAACATGAAAAATCGAAATCGATTTGATTGTTGTGATTTGAATTTTGATTGATAAGTTTATCGACGTGTTGACGTACATTTTCGTGTTTTTTTTGAATTTATTAAATCGCATATCATATTGATTTTGTTTGTTTTTGTGTTTGTTTGCGTTGAGATGCTGATGTTTCTTGATTTTTTGTTGTGACGTGTTGTTCTGTGATTTGTTTGTTAAAATTTACGAATTTCATATATTTTTATAGCATTGAAATGTATGCAGATTGCAACAATCAAAATCAAGAACAATTTACAATATCATTTTATTGTTTGTGTTTTCGCGTCGCAATTATTGTTATTTTTGCTTTTTAAATCGTTCACGTTTTTTCAGTTTTAAAAACTGACGTGTTTGTTTTTTGTTGAAAATTTTTCGCTCGATTTCGTTTTGAATTTGTTTGTTTTTCGACGTTTCGCAATTTTTTCAAATTTGCGTAATTCGCGCGCATTTTCGAATTTGACAATTGCGTTTTCGCATTTTCGAAATGTTTAAATTGATTTTCACGAGTTTTCATATGACGATGAGTTTATTTATGCAATAAAATATTCAAATTGATTTTTTTTTTTAATGCGTTTGTTTAGCATTTGCGATATTTTTCATTTTTTTTTCGTTTTTTATTAATATTGATTGCGATTTTGAATTTGCGTCGTCACGACTATATCAAAATTCGAATAAAAAACATGAAACACAAAATGTATAATTCATATTGTTTAAACAAATCAAATTCGTAAATTTGCGTATTTATTTTTTGACAATTTCAAAAAAATTCAATTGTTTATGATCAATTTTTTTTTTTTTTGAAACGCAATGTGCGTATATTGATTTCACGTAACAACATTTTTTTTCAAATTCAAAATTTTTCATTATATGATTTTCATTATAATATTTGATTTGCTGTTCGAAAATCGTTTTCACAATTTCATTAAATGCGCTCGATTGTTTCGCAACGTTTTTGTTTTGTTTGTTGCAAATGTTGTTTTTTTTTTTGAAAATTGTTCACAAAATCGCTGTTTAAAATCGCAACGTATTCAAACAAAAATTTTTGAAAAATTTGATCAATGTTTGAATGTTTGCTGTTATTGTAAACAAATTGTGTCATGAATAACAATTTTGATCAATTATTTTGTTTGAAATTGCAATACACACGCAAATAATGTTCGAACACAACATTTTGTTTTTTTGTTTGTTTATTTGTTTGTGAATGAAAAACAATGCTAAATTTACGTTTCGTTTTCAAATTTTAGCACAAAATAAATCAGAAATTGTTTGTGAAAAAAAATTTTCGATTCGAAATAATGCTACGCATCATTTCATGACGACATACGAATTCTCGTCATAACAAATTCGCAAAATTTATCGCGTTTAACGTTTTTGTGATTGTTATGTACGTTGCGTATTTCGTCAATTTGTTTATCAATATTAATATTGAATCGTTAATCTTTTTCGTATAAAGATTTTTAACAAAAAACATATTTGTAATGAAATTCATGATAATTGTATCAAATGATTGTTTTTCATTTGATGAAATTGCTATCATATCGTCATAAAATTTATGTCGATGAATTCGCATTCGTTGACAATTTGAACAAATGCGTACATAATTTGTTATTTTTTTAATCATGTTAAATCAAAAGTATTTGCGTCGCACAGCATTTTCGATTTTTGTTCGCGCAAAATGTTCAACATTTGAATCGTCATGATTCATACGAAAAATTTTTTGTTTTGTAGCGAAATTTTCAAACACATAAATTGCGAAATCACGACGAAACAATTCATTTTTTTCAACATTTTATTTCGAAAATTCGTTTTGTTTGTTTGCGTATTTTTGACGTCATTGCTTTTCAACAACAAAAACGTTTTTTTGTTGTAGTTTGAAATAATCGTCATGTCATTGATTTTCGCAATTTCAAATAAAATTTTTCGATTTCATAATTTGATGAACTAAAAGTCGAAATGCGACAATGTTTAAAATTTTGCAAACACATTTATCGAAAACTTTTTCATTCGAAACAATATTTCGAATATTTGTCGTAACAATGTTACGCAATCGCGTTGTCGATGTTGCAAATTTGATTGAAACAAACACACGTTGATCGTTTTGCAAATCAAATTGATAATTTTGATTGCGAAATTTGTTTCGCAAAATAGACAAAAATTTATCGTTGTTTTTGTCGTTATCGTTCGATTTTATAAAATCAGATTTTTTCGACGACGCGTTCGCAAAATTCAATTTGTTTTTGCGATATTTTATATTGAAATCAAACGCAATTAGCTTTTCAATTTAGCGAATTTGTTTCGCATTGAGTTTTTTGATTGTCATAAAATATCGAAAATTGTTGTAATCAAAAATAACGCGAATGAAATGTTTGCTATTTTGCAAATAATGTTTTCAATTTTTGAAATCAAACATTATCGCATACAATTTTTTGTCATGCGTATTTCAATTAATTTTTGTTTTTTTGAATTTGTAATTGAAAAACGCAATGAAATGTCATTGATCGTTTTTGTTTTTTGATTGAACACATCATTTGTTTCGCGATTAGAAACATCAGTTTTTATGCGTAATTTCGTTTTTCAATCATAGTGCGTAAAAATAAAAGCAATCGTGAATTTAATTTTGAATTCGTTGAACGCAATTTTAGTTTTCTTTGTCATAACAAATGAAAAACGATTTTTTTTTTTTTTCGTATCACGCGTTAAATTCGTAAATGATGTTACGATTTGCGAAAATTTTTAACAAAACGTCTATAAAATTCAGCAAAATTTAAAAAAATTATGATATTTTTCGCATTTTCGAATTCAAATCAATCGACGATTGCGTTTATACGCGAACGTTTTATTTGAATATCATTGCGTTCAACAACGAAATTTAGAAAATTGATTTTTTTTTTTTGTTGAATTCGCATTTTTTCAGTTTGACATACAAACGATAACGTAACAACGTTTTAAGCATCAAACGAACATGTTTTCAATGTTGTTGTTCATTTTCAAAGTAAATCAGCATATCATTCAGATACATCACGCAGAAAACGTCAATGTATGATTTTAATGTTTCATTAACATAAGATTGAAAAATAACAAAAACGTTAACAAAATCGAAAAACATAATTTGATATTCGTATTGTTCATAACGAGTACGAAAAGCAATTTTTCACTCATTTTTTTGACGAATACGAATTTTATGATACGCATTTCGAATGTTTATTTTGATGAAATGTTTAGCATTCGCGAAACGTTTTAACGTCTCAAACAATAGCGACAATGAATAATTGTTTTTGATCGTGATTTCATTGAGTTTTCGATAATTCACACATAAACGCAAATTGTCATTTGATTTTTTGACAAACAACACAGATGTTTTCGCAAATACGTTGAAAAAACGAATTCATTTTTTCGTCAACGCGTTTTCGAAATAATTGCGTATAACAGTAAATTCGTCATGTGACATATTGTATATAAATTCAAAACGCGATTTTTTGTTTGATTGCAAGTCAATAATATGTTCGATTTGATCATGTGTATTCAAATTGTTCGACAACGTTTTGAAAAATATTTCGATTATTTTTTTGATAACATCAAAAATGTGATCGTTGCGATTCATTTGTAACGCATCACAACGAACAACATTTCGTTTTCGATATTGATAATTTTGTGTTAAAAAAAACATTTGATATGACATTGCGACATAAACACGATCACGATTCGCAATGACAATCATAATTAAATCAACGAATTTTTTCGCAAAGCAAAAATTGATTGAAATTTGTTTGAGTTTTTATAATTATTATCACGATATAATCAACGACGATCATGTCAACGAATGTCAAAATCGACAACATTCAATCATGAATATTCAAAAATCATGTCGTATTCACGCATGTCAATCGTTCAAAAATCAACATTTTGTTTTTTTACATGTTTTTCATTATTTCGTGTCATGATATGCACGTTTTCATGATGTTTATACATTTGAATCACACGATCGTCAACAGTCTTTACATGTTGTTTAGCAATTTTTTTGAATTCAGACAATTGCATTTGTTTGACAAAAATTTGTGATATAAAATTCGTTTCGACATCAAAATCAATCAAACAAATAATTGTTGTATTGTTTGTTTGCGTAATAAATGTTTTGATTGATAACGTGATTATCAAAACACGAAATTTATTTCGTTTTAGATTTATTTTCAATGTTTCAGCGACAAGCATCAAATTCGTTTTTTTTTCGACGATTGATTTTGATTTTGATTGCGTTTTTTTTGAATTTGCGCATATTTTTCGCACGCAAAATCATTTGTTATGTAATTCGATTTGTTACATGCGTAACACGTACGTTCGTCGAATTTTGAAAATGCGAAATTTTGATTTTGATTTCGATTTTCATTTTTTTTTTCATTTTGTTGACTTTGCTGCGATTTCGAGAATTGATTTTGATTGTTTTTTTGAACGTTGTCAGATTCAGCAAATTTGTTACGCGAAATTTTTTTGTTTTTATTTTTGTCATCGTCATTGTCATTTTCGTGATTTTTTTGATCATTTTCATTATTTTGTTTTGTTTTCGTAACATTGTTCGACGATTTATTTAGAATATTATCGTCGACAAACAGTTGTTTCGCAATCAACAAATTGACGATTAATTTGAAATAAAAATCGATTTCATGATTTCGCATTTTTACACATTTGATGCGAATGAAAGCATGAACTTTGATCAGCAATTTTTTTTGTCGTTTTTCGTTCGAAACGTGACGTTTCAATTTGTTTCACAATTTAATTAAATATTGATTGAACGCAACAATGCTTTGTCGAGACAACTGTTTGACATTTTCAATGACAATAGTCGTGTTCATGACACGAATTATCGAATTGCTAAACAACGTTAACAAATAATCTTTATATTGTTTTCATGTTTGTTTTTCAAATTGAACATCAACATAATTACGTCATTGATTTTTTTTTGTCGTTATCAAAAGCGACGTCGATCAACTTGTTTTCATTTTTTTTGTTTGAAAATTAACAAAATCGAAAACGATATATTTTTCGCAATCACGCAATCAATTTTTCAAATTGTTTCAATTTTCACATTTTTGCGTGTTTGAGATTTTTGATCGTGCGATTCGTTTCTTGATATGCGAAAACGAATTTTCATATTGATTATCGTTGTTGCGACGACGACGACGATTTCGATCACGTTTCGTTTTCGTTTTAATCAAAAATATTTTAAAATCATTGAATTTTGATTCAGTTTTCAACATTTTGATACGCATTTTCATTTGTTTGAAAATCACGTTTGAATCGACAGCAGCAAACACAACGACATCGCTATTTGACGACAACGAAACAAAATCATTTTTTCGTTGTGTTTCATTTTGATTAGAATGCGTAACAAATGCTGAATTGAAAAATTGATCAACATTTGAAATCAGAAATTCGAAAATTGAAATGTGTTTAATTGAAACGTCGACATCATCAAAATCGACAAAATCATTGTTTTCATCAAAATTTTCGAATTGAACATCATCAAACAACTCAGTAACTCGATTGATAAAAGAAGAAAACATAAAAAAATTGCTTGATAAAATGATGTTTGATTGTGATGCAATCGATACGATCGCACGATCACGAGTTTGCGAACGAATTTCGCGACGACGAAACGCATTTGTTGAATTGAATATTTTTAATCGAACAATTCTTGATGTAAAGCAATTAGAATTGTAAAAATGTAAACATTGCGTGACTAAAATGTGCGAATAATAATATTAATTGCTATGATAAATGCTAAACACATAATAAAATTAATTGTTAAAAAAACAAAAAAAAGTTCGTGAAACTTCGAGTATATAAACACGAGATGCGACAATTAAATTCACAGCGTTTTAGCGTTCGCTTGATCGACTTCGTTTCATTACATTCAATAACGAGAATCAACGTGCGATTCAAATTTTGATTGTCAAAAATTTTCGATTTTTCAAAATCAAAATCAATGATTTTTTTTATTCATCTCAGTGAATCAACGACATTGTTTCATTGCAAAACGTTATCAATCAATTTCGTGTCGATATTCAGCAATTCAAACAATCGAAAATTTTTCGCAACTTTTTGTCTCGATTTGAAATTATCAATTCAACGTTCAATAATTCAATTTTTTCATCGATGTCGCGCGTAATCAAATTAAAAACGCTCGTTCAATTTATTGTTTTTGATCAATTTGATGTCTTTGTCAAATCGAAATTTCGACGAAATAGCGTTTCAAAAATTCGTAGTTTTAATTTCTCGTCACGAGCATTTAGCTATTTTCTCATTATCAATTTTGATAGTGAATCGAATATTTCTCGTCAATTCATCATCGAATCAAAAACGACTGACAATGAGCATTCAGTCAGCGCTCAAATTAACAATAATCAAACATTTTTTTTCATTCAGATTGAAAAAATTCGTCGCATCATGTTTTCAACAATTTCGTCGTCAATTGAAATAAATTCGACTTTATGAAATGACATCATGATCGTGATTATCGCGTTCGTTTCAGTATTTTGATTCGCTGTTGACACATTTTTTTCTGTCAACAACAATAATGATTTGCAATCGATCATCAAATTTGCTGAAAATGTTGATTATTTTGATTCGAATTATGAAAATTCGATCGATATTGATCAATTTATTGTGAATTTCGATAAACACAACTTTTATCGAAATGTTTACATTTTTATCGATCATTTCAAAAATTTGAACAAAATCACGTCTGATTCTAGAATCAAAGAATTTGTGACTATTTGTTTTAAAAAAAAGCTTTACGTTGATACAATTCGAAATTTACTGAAATCGAAAAAATTTTTTTCAAAAAAATTACAATTGAACGTTGATGCACGCATTTGATAAAGCGATTCAAAAAAAAAATTCTGTAACATTGAAAAAATTACAAATTGAGTTTTATATTTACGTCGATGCTCGTCGTGAACGTAAATCACGTGTTTACATGCAAAATATATTACGATATTTCAGAATCGTCGATTATTCGTTCGTTTTTCATCAATGTATCACTGTTTGAAACAATTTTGAGATTGATTTTCGAGCGCAAATTTCTGAGTTCGCGAAAGATATTATTTTATTCAACTTTCTGACTCAGTTGAACGTTAAAAAAAATGTCTGAATGAATATGACTGCTCGTCAACGTGATTCTAACAACTTTGACGTTGATTTCAACAATATTGCTGATCGAATTAATCGATTTAATAAACAAAATCGAAAACGACAAAATGATTATCAATAACAATTTGACGTCAACGATTTTCAATTTTTTTATTTTATTTTTATTCAGAACAATATGAAAAATGATTTTCATTTGATTACATTTCATATCAATTCAAAAATTCAACTTATCAAAATCAAAAAAATCAATATCAATTTTTCGTCGAAAAATTTGTTTCAATTGCAATCGTTTTATCATTCGTCAAGCAATTTTTTCAATTAATTTTCGAAAGCGAATCAGATTCGAAAAATCAAGCGAAAACGAAATCTGATTCTCAAACAAACGAAAAAAAATTCGATAATCGTGTTGACAAAATCAGAACATACGTTGTCGACGAGAAAAATGAACTTGAGAAAAACTTTCACGAAAAGCAAAATCAAAAGCAAAAAAACTATCACGTTGACGATGAAAATTTTACATATTACGAATCGAATAGTCAAAATGATGAGCAAATTGTCAATTTCATTTTATTTGTTTTTGCGACGACGTCGAAGTCTTGCTGTCGTCATTGTAAAGAATTTTTTTCGTTCAATAATAATTTGCATCAGCATTTTCGTGTCAGTTGTTCAACGTTAATCAAAATCATATGAAAAAATTTTCACAATTGATTTTGATTCGTCAAAAAATTCGAAATCGTGTATTTTGTCGTATTCGTGTCATTTATCGAAATTATCAAAAATTTCGTTTCGTTCAAATCGATGTCATCGATTTCGTTAATCGTTTCATTATTCGACAAAATTAATTTACGTTTTAACGTTAATTTCGTTTTTGACGTCGATATCGATTACAATTTCAAAAATTGAAATTATGTCAAAATTAAAATATTTTTTTTGTTAATCGTCGAATTAACAAATGTTTGTTTAAACATTGACGTCGACGTTTCATTGATAAATCGTACGTTTTTCAAAATTCAAACGTCAAATACGTTCGTTCGAATTATGATTTCTTTTTGCAAATTCGTGATTTGAGCACGAATCGTCATCAAACATGAAAATATGCTGTTTGTGACATTTATTTGTCAAAATCGAAAAACGACAAAAATGTCATTTCGTTTATTCAACGAAAAAATTCATTTAATAAACAATTTTAAAATCAATATGTTAATTGACAATGATATCATCGACTTTGATTGAAGCAGTTCATTATTGATATGAAAATTAAACAAATTGTAATTGAAAATATCGACGTTTCAATTTTTATCGAAATGAAATCAGCAAAGACGTCGTTTCAACGTTTAATACATTTAAAGAAAATCGTTATTATTTCGTCGCATATTGAAATGATTCAATTCACAACGTCAATTTATTTGTTTCGCGCGATTTTCTGTTCGAATCAAAAGACACGAAATTGATCATGTATGTTCATTTTATTGACGTCAACATTATTGCTATATTGATACGCAATGATAAAAATATTTCAATCAAAATATCACGCAATTATCGACTAAATCGTGTATTTGAGCTAGATTTTTTCGAATGTTTTTCACATTGAAATTTAAATGACGTCAAACATTTCGCGATCAAAAATTCAAAATTTTTCATAAAGATGAATGATTTAAAAAACTCATTTCTGTCTGCGTTACAACGTATGTAATTGTTATCGTTATCAAAATCGAAACAACATTCATCGATTTTTCAATCTAATCAACGTTTTCATATCGTTTAGCACGTCAGAAATGTTTGATTTTTCAATCGCGTCATTTTTTAATTTTTGATTTGAAAGATTTTTCTCAAATGTTTTTAATTCATCAGAAACTGTGCTATTTAACGACGTCATTATTTACAATTTTGAATCGAATATTGTTGATTTTTTCGTCAAAATCGTCAACGATTTTTCGACATTATGACACGACATCGATTTTGTTAACATGTTTGAAAACAAATGAATGCGTATATTTTTCAAATTTGATTGAAAAACGCGTGTATTTGACAAAATCAAAATATATTCATTAAAAATCAAAAATCGCGAATTAATCGATTAAACATTCGACGAATTTCATCGTATCGACAAGTTGTTTTGAATTAACGAATCAACGTTTTTTTTTATTCGATTTTTTGTGTTTGAAAAACAATTGAAAAAAAACGAAAAAACAAAATGATCGTCGACATTCGTGATTTCAATGTTATTATTCAATCGAATATTTTTTTTTTGTCGTTTCAAATGAATATTTTCATTTTGATTCGCGATTGCAAATATATTTTCGTTATCGATTGTTTTTTTTTATTAATGAAAAATACATTCGATCGATAAACACAAATTTATCGTTGTTAATCATCGAAATCAAAAAAATTTCAATGTGACGATAATGAATTACAAAAATTCATCGATATACGTTTAACGTCAAATAAATCGATTATTTCGCACGTTTCGCGAATTCGTTCGCGCATATGTCGATGACATCGTGATTTTTTCATATATTAAAAAAAAACATAAATTTCATTTGCGACGCGTTTTTATCGTTTTGATCGAAAACAACATATTCGTCAAAATTGTCAAAAAAATTTTTGATTATTCGTCGATTTCATTTTTAAATCAAAAAATTGATTCATTTAATTTGATTATTTTTGAAAAAAAATTTAAAACAATATCGAAATTTCGTTTTTTACGTATTTTACGTCAATTAGAAATTCATTTGAATTTGATCGATTGAATGCGAAATTACGTGTTTTATTATGTTAACATTTTTAAATTATTTCAAAATCGTAAAATCGAATTTTTGCGTCATGATTCGACAATTGACAATGTTCGAAAATTTTATTCGATCAAAATTCGATTAAAAAATTCAATTGAATTAAAAATAATTTTTTTCGAAATTTTGCAAATCATGTTGTCAAAAATTTTTTTATTTGATTCACGTCGACATCAAACGATCATTATTTATTGATTTAAATGTCAACAAAAAATTTGATTTCGAAATTATGTTGTATTATGTTAAAAAATTTTTTGAAAAATAATTTGAAAAACAAATATTTTTCGCGTCATGCAATAAAATCGATATTTTTTTTCAATCGTTTTGTTATTGACGCGAAATCAAAATATTGATCAACAAAATTTGAAATTGTTGACATTGTATGAATTTTGAAAAAAATTCGTCATATTGTTGAAATTTTAAATAAAAACATTATTTATATCGATCATGATGCAACGTTGAAAATCGTTAATCAAATTATTTTTGTTATTTCATCAATCGACAAATTGAATTTTCGATTAATCAAAACGTTTGATTACATACAACGTTTCAATTTGAAAATACGTCACAAATTTGACAAACAACATATCGTGTCGAATGTTTTATTCAAATTAATCAACGTCAATATCAATTCGTTTAATTACAATGAAAACGAATTTGATGTTTTGTTCATTGTTTCATTAATCGAAATGAATTTCGTTTTTAAACAACGCATTTTGAATGATTACAAAACAAATTTCAATTGACAAAAAATTGTCAACATTTTGAATCAAAATGTCGAATTGAACAACGAAAACGTCGTTAATTTTTCTTTTTATAAAAAAAAAAACGATTTTATTTTTCGTCTTTGAAAAGATTATTTTGCGAATTTTGTTTTGTCGATTCAGTTATCGATTTTGTCGTTTTTAATATTTTGACGATTAATTGATCGACGATTAACACGTTGATTGTTTTTGATCAATGTTTCGAGAAAATTTCGTAAAAAAGATCTGAAATGTTTTATTAATTTGAAAATTTTCGACATTTTGACATTTTTATTTTTTATCGATTGTTTTTAATGTGAGACTGAAAATTGACGTCGTTGTGATTTTTAAAATTTATTTCGTCAATTTGATTTTTCGATTGCGATTTCAATTTGTTATTTTGAATTTCATTTTTCGTTTTGTTTTTATTCGAAAAAAATTCATTACGATTATGTCAACGTTTGCAAATTTTTTTTAAATTTTTATTTTCGATGTTGAATTTGAATTTATCGACATTGAATTGACAAAATTTCTATTTTCTCGAATCGAAATAAACTGACGATTTCTCGATTCGTTTTTTGTTTTTTTCGACTTTCTCGAAATTTTTGAGCAACGAATTATAGTTATTTCGTTTAGATTTCGAAAATTTGAATTTTCCGATATGATCGATTTTCAATATGATTCAACATTTGAAAAATTGAAAATAAATTTTTGCGAAATTGTTGAAATTCGACAAATATTTATTTTCAAATCGTTCGAACAAATTTGCGTCTTTAAAAAACGTAATTTAAAAAATTGTTTTTATCAATTTGAATGAATCGACGATAATTTGTTGATTTTTCGAAAAAATGTTATTGTTTGACTAAAAATTTTGCGTTTAAATTTAAAAGAATCGTCGACAAAAAAAATGTTGATAAAAATAAACATTTAATGAATTTTTATGATTTTCAACGTCAATTCGACAATAAATTTTTAGTTTGTTCTAAAAATTTGATCGATGAAAAACAATCGAAATCAATTTGAAATGAAAATTTTCGATAAAAACGTGTTGATTTTGATGAATTTTGCGCGATAAAAATGAATGTCGTTGATTTTATCGCGTTTGTTGATTGAAAATTTGACGATTATTTTGAAAATTCAATTTTCGATATATGAATTTGAAAATTACTTTCGCGATATTCATTTTTTTAAATTATAAAAACGATATTTTTGTTATTGCGATGTTTGATTCGTTCGAATTTAGTCTTCTTGACAATGATTTTGAAATTTTTAAAAATTTTTGAAATTTTGATTTATGAATAAATTTTATCGACTTGAAAAAAAATCTGTTTAAAAATAACGTAAATTCTGTTTACAATGACAACAATTGAAATCGACGTCTTTTGACGAAAATTTTTATCGTAAATCAAATTTATGAAAATTCGTAATTTCGTCTTTGTTAAAAAAAAATCGTTTGAATTGATAAATTTTTTTGAATTCGAACGTTTAATAAAATAAAATGTTAATTCGTTCGTCGTGATTTTGAATATTTTGTTCGTTGATTCGAATATTCTTCGCAAGTATTCGACAAAATGACGCAATTTTTCGAAAAAAGAAAACGCATCAATGAATTTATTGTTTTTCGATTTTATTTGATTATTATGAAAAATTTTGTTGAAATTTCAAATTTTTTGTTTGTGATTAAACGATATCGACAGATCGACTAAAAACAAATCGACTAAACGTTATCGAAAAACTTTTAATGAAATCGTTTATGATTTCACGTTTGACGATTTT
Organism: Physcia stellaris; assembly: GCA_018902385.1. NCBI lineage: Eukaryota > Fungi > Ascomycota > Lecanoromycetes > Caliciales > Physciaceae > Physcia > Physcia stellaris. The sequence goes on from JABSSW010000089.1 coordinate 31,635, forward strand.
TAATTTCGAAAATTTTCGATTAACAAAACAATCGTTCGTCGATGAAAGTTTTTTCAAAAAACGTTATTTTCATTTTTCGTTTCGTCAAAATCGAAATCGTTGATTTTCGCGTTTGTTCAAATCAAATCAATTGAACGATTGAAAAATCAATTTTTTGATATGAAATTTGAAAATTACGTTTATATTGATTAGAATTATGAATACGATATTTTTGTTATTGCGATGTTTGAATCGAAATTTAAAACAATACGTTGAATTTTTCAAAATTAAAAAAAAATTGATTTTGTTTTATCGATTTAATTTGTTTACGCATTGAATACATTTTGTTTTATCAATGACACAATTGAAATCGACGTTTTTTGACAAAAATTCATATCGTAAATCACGATTTATTTATTCGAATTTCGTTTTTATTGAAAAAAAAACACTAAATTGATAAAATCGTTTGAAATTGAACGTTTAATCAATAAACGTCAAATCGCTCGTCGTGATTTTGAATATTTTGTTCGTTAATTAAAATATTTTTCGCAATTCGATGAATGATTTTCGAAATTAAAAAACGCAATGAATTTAATTTACGATTACGAATTCGTCATGAAATTTGCAATTTTTTTGTTTGATCGATTAAACGATATTGACAAATCGATTAAAAACAAATCAATTAAACGTTTCGATATGAAAAATTTTTCGCAATCGAACAATTTATTGTCGCATTCAAAAAATTTTTTGCAATCAATCAATTCAACATTTTTACATTTAATCAACGATTTGTCGTCGTCGTTCGAAAATTTTTCACAACAAAATCAAATTCGTTCGTCGATTCAAATTTTGTTTCGTCAAAATTTACATCATCGATTTCGTCAATAATTGATTCGATAATTTTTCGATTCGTTCGATTATTGAAAAAATAAAAATATGATATGATTGAAAAATATAATTAAAAATTAACTTTTTGATGAACGTGTATTGACATACAATGAAAACATTGTTAACATACAATAAAAACATTGTTGACATCGAAACGTTGTCGTTTTTTTGATTGAAACAAAATGTTAAATGTTATCGACGATTTGATTTGTTTGATTTGAATGTTTGTTCGTTGAAATGATTAATTTTATCGAAAAAAACGAAAAAAATTTCTTTTTTTCACATGTAATTAAAATTTATAAATCGAAATTTCTTTATAATTTATAATTTATTTATTTTTTACATTTTTGTTTTCAGCAAAAATATGACGTGTTGACGACAAACAAACAAACAAAAATTTGTGAAAAAACAAATTGAATTGATTGCGTGACAAATTCATATTGATTGTTGTTTTTATTTCTTCATGTCATGTTATTTGTTTTCGTATCGTTGTATGTAACAAATTCAATTTTCGTTGATGTTGATTGCGAAAATGTAAAAAAAAATCGAACGTATACGTTTTTGAAATCGTCGTAACGAATTCATTTGAAATCGACGTGCGAATTCGTTCATAAAATGTCATTAAAACAAAATCATTAATCGTTGTAACGAATTATTGAATGTCGTTGAAACAAACGAATCGTTGAAAAAAAACGAAACAAAACGAATAAATTTTTTTTGTTTGAAATTTTGAATAATTGTTTGTTGATTTGAAATTGTTGTATATGATTTTTTTTTAAATAAACGATATTTCAACGTTTAAAAAAATAAATATTGTAAACATTATTTGATGAATTAATTGATTCGAAAAAAACATGAAAATCGTTTATTGATTGAATGTCGATTGATTTCGACGAACAAAAAAATCGTTTATTAATTGTCATTTTCGCAAATACACGTGTTGATTGATTTTCAAAACAAAAAAATCGATTATTGAATCGTTTCGTTGACATGAAAATGCTTTATGTAAATTTTTCATTCAATTCACGAAAACGTCATGTTTCGTGATTTTTTTTAAGAAAATTTTTGACGATTTTCTTTTAAACATTCGCGTATTTTTACGAACGATGAAAATTTTATTTTTATTGTTACGAACATGTCTGACAAATAAATTTGACAAATAAATAATTGATTGAATTCGAACAACGAATTATGTTTTTTTTATCGAAATTGACGTGATTTGAAATTTGAAATCGACAATTGTTTGCAATTTCAACGAATTTTGTATTTTTTGTTTTTGTAAATTTATTGATTTCGTTTAATTAATCAATCAAAAAACTACAAACACGATTCGTGATATTATAATAAATTTTTTATTTTTACGTCGTGATTACTCGAAACGTTCAAAAAATAATTTTCAAATCGAATCAAATTTTTCGTTTGAAAAACAAACGACGAATTTTTTTTGACGAAACAAACGACGAAAATTATATAATTACAAATCGAATTTACGATCAAACGACGAAATTTCGACGATAAAAAACGACAAAAAACGACGACGTTTTTTTTTTTTTTTTCGAAATGATTCGAAATCGTTGATACAATGCAAATTCAATTTTTTGCGTCAAAATTTGAATTCGACAAATGCGACAAAACGTTGAAAAAACGAAATTTCAAAAAATCGTCGAAAAATTCACGATTCGTTACAAGTTTCGTCAATTTTTTTTACGTCAAACGTTGTGTCGAATCAAAACGACGATGTCAGTTTTTGAACATAAAATCGTTCGTCAATTGAAAATAAATTCGAATTTTGAACGTATTTAACGAAAATGCAACGTACGTGATCGTTTTAAAAAAATTTATCAATTCGTCAAAATTTACAAATTTAAAAAAACAAAATGAACGAAACATGAAATATTTTCGAAAAAAAACGCGACAAATTTAAAACGATAAATTGATTTTTAAATCGTTCAAATGCAATATCACGACAATATATTCAATCAAACAATACAAATTCGTCGTTTAAAAATTTTCAAATCAAATCGTCGATGAAAAAATGTATTTAATTGACGTTACGATTTATCAAAATTATCGCAAAAAAATAATACAAAACACATAACGACGATAAAATTTCGATATATCATTTTTTATTACGTTTCAAAATCAACGTTCATTATTTTTTATTGTTGAAAACGAATTCGATATATTCGATTCGAAATGTTTCGAATGTTCAATTCAAAAAATCGAAAACGACGACGAATCGTCAACAATCGAATCAAATAATTCAAAAATTGATATTACGACGATTACGAAAACGACATTCGTCAAAAAAATTTGAAAAATCAACGCAATAAACGATGAAAAACGAAAAACAACAATCAAAATTTTCGTTATTTTCAAATTATTTTTTCAAAATATCGAATGATTTTTGACGATTCAAAAATCGAAAACAAAAATATCAATGTTTTTTCATTACGATCAATCAAATCGAAATTTCAAAACATTTTTTTTTGTTTCGTTAAAAATTGTCGATAATCAAAAAATTTTGAAACATGAAAAATCAAAACGATATTCGAACGTTTTTGAAAAAATGTTAAAATATTTTCATCATTTATCAAAAATATTCGATTTTCAAAAATTATCAAATTATTTTTTGATAAACATACGATCAAAAATCGAATTTTGAACGATAACAATGTTTTTTTATTTCGATAAAAATGTTTATTAAACGATTTTTTATTCGAATTCAAATTAAAAAAATTCAAAAAATTTTAAAAAAAATTTCAAAAAAAAATTATTGAACATTTAATCAAATCGATATTTGCAATCAAATTCAATTTTTACGTTTTGATTGAAAATTATCGATTGATTCGAATCGTTAAAACGTTATTCAAAATAATTACATTTCGAGATAATTTCAAATTTCGATAAATTTTATTACACAAATTTTAAAAAATCGTAAAAGATTAATTATCGAAATTTTTCAAAACATAAAAATTTGAAATTTTTTCAAATTAAATTTTCAATCAAACGATACAAATTCGATTTTTTTTCATGAAAACGAATTCGATAAAATTCTTTTTTTTTTTATCAAAAAAAATTTCGAAAACGACGATTATCGTTTGACAAAACATTTTCAAAATCATTATTTTTAATATGAATTTCGATATATTCGATTAATATTTTCAATCAAAAAATTCGAAAACGACGACGAAATGACGTTTCAACAAACGATTTTTAAAAATTCGAAAACGACGTTCGTCAAAAAAAAATTAAAAACAAAAAAAATTTGAAAAACGAAATCAAAATTCGTTCAATTAATTTTGACGATTTTCAAAATTGAATTAAGAATAAAATGATTGATGCAATTTTGTTTGAATGCTCGAAATCGAAAAAATTCAATGTTTTGCAAAAAAAATTTATCGTGAAAATTTTCAAAATTCGAAAAAAACAAAACTCGATATTTGAAAAATGAAAAAAAAAAAATTTTTTCAAAAATTTCGATTTTCAAAAAAATTTCAAATTATTTTTTTAAATTTACGAAAATTTTAATGATAACAATTTTTGATTTCGAAGAAATGTATTTTTTGAAAACGAATTTGAAAAAAACTGTAATGATCGTAAAAAAAAAAAAAATATCGTCGATTTGTTTTTTGACTTATGAAAATTTGTTGTCTTGAATAAATATTGTATCGAGAAATATCACGAAACGTAATCGATATTTTATTTTTTTGATTGAAAAAACTTTGATCAAAATTCAAAATTGCAAATATTTGATCAAATTGAATATTATATCAATTTTCAATAAATTTCGAATGAATGAAAAAAAATGAAAATTCATCACGTTTGTTATTTTTATGAAATCGTATAAATATCGAATATTATTTTTTGAATTAATCAACGATTTTGCAAATTGACAACATTACATGAATGATTTTTTGTTCAATTTTTTGAACGAATTTTGTCAAATTTATTTGAATGACATATTTATTTACAACAAATTCAAAAAAAAACATATCGTGCACGTTCGAACAATATTGAAAAAATTCAAAAAAATCGATTTACAAATGAATATTGAAAAATGCGAATTTTTAAAAAAAAATGATTTTTTTAAACGTTATATTTTCGATGAATGATTTTCGCATAAATTCAAAAAAAATACAAATTATCGTTGATTGAACACGATTTATCAATTTCAAAAAAATACAAATTTTCGTGAATTTCGTTAATTTTTATCAACGTTTCATTCGTGACTTTTCGAAAAAAATTAAAATTTTCATTCGAATGATCAAAAAATTCGTAAAATTCGAATGAATTACGAAAACAAAAAAGATTTTCAATTTATTCAAAAAAACGATGATCGAAATTTTTATATTTCGTCATTACGATAAAATCAAACAAATCATTTTAAAAATCGATTTTTCAAATTACGTCAATGCGAAAATGTTATCGCAATACGATGACGAAAAAATTTTACATTTCGTTGTTTTTTACAATCGAAACATGATTTCAATCGAATGCAATTACGAAATTTATGACAAAAAATTATTGATTATTATTCGTTGTTTAAAACATTGACGTTCGAAATTCGAAAACATTGAAAAATTTATCAAAATTTTCATTGATCACAAAAATTTGAAAATTTTCATGATTTCGAAAAAATTAATTTTTCGTCAAATTCGTTGAACAAAAATTTTATCGAAATTCAATATCGTTATTCAATTTCAATCAAAAATTTAAAACGTTAAAACAAACGTTTTGATTCGCATGTCAAATTCACGATTCAAAAACGATAACGACGAACGACATCAATATAAAAAACAAATGTTGTTTATTTCGAAACGATTCGAAATTCATGTCGTCGAATTTGACGAATCAATTTACGAACGAATTTTCGTCGTCAACAAAACAAACGACGATTGCAAAACATATCGTGAAACATTCAATCAAAATTTCATTTTCGTGAATAAAATCAATTTACGCGATTGTCAAAAAAAAAACGATATTTTATATTACAAAAATCGATTATGAATGTTCGTCGATGTTTTTTTATTTGTTGATTTTTTCAAAAAAATTCATGAATTTTCAACGTCGAATCATTTTGAATTTAATCGCAATAAAAAAATTTTTACGTCGTGATTATTATTGATTCAATATGCGCAAAAACAATTCGTCGATACGTACGTAATTGTCACGAATATCAACGAATTAAAATTTTCAAAAATCGCAAAAACGATTTATTCATTTTTTTGATTATATTTTTGCAACGTTGAATCGATATATCGATGAATTTCATTACGAAATTGTTTGACGTTCACGATCATAACGTCATTTGCACGATAATCGACAAATTTAACAAAAAACGTTATTATGCATTTTGCACAACAAAAAACGAAAACACGAATGTTGAAATCACAACGAAAATATTCATTCAATACGTTTTTCGTATTCACGATTTTTTTTTATAACATTTGATCGAAATTTTCAATTCGTGTTATTCGTATGACAAGTTTTTTGCAAAATTTTCGACATCAAATGTAAATTTTTCACGATTTTTTATTCAGAAATTGATGATCAAATCGAAAAAATCAATCAAAACATCGAAAAACAATTGCGACAATATTGCAATTACATGCAAAACGATTAAAACGATTGATTATTCATGATTAAATTTGTAAACAATAACGCGACTTTTGTATCAATTGAATTATTATCGTTTTTCGTCAACAAAAATTTTCATTTTCGTATGAATTTTTATCGAATTTTATTTCGTACGTTATTACAAAAAAACGATTGTTGATCGTCAAAACGAAAAATATCACGAACACGATGCAAAACATTTTCAATTACGTGCGAAATCACGTCGACGTAATTCAAAAACGCATGACGATTCAAATCAACAAACATCGCAAAATTGTGAAATACGTCGAAAAAAATTACGTTTTTTTGAATCGACGAAACATCAAAATCGTTAAATCATTTGACAAATTCGATGACAAAAAATTGAATTCGTTCAAAATGTTAAAACGTCGAAACAATTTTTATCAATTCGAATTATTTGAAACAATGCGAATTTACGATGTGTTTCATTGTTGATTTTTTTAAAAATTTTTGTGATTTTTCGAAAATCAAATCAACGAATCATTCGATTTTGTTATAATCAACGAAAATTTCGAATGAAAAATGAACGATATTTTGAAATTTCGATATCATTACGATCGTTTTCAATATCGCGTCAATTGATCAAATTGATCGCATGATCGAATTTGATATTACGTCGATAACGATAAGTTCGATAACGTTCGTGACGTGATAAAAATGATTATCATCGAAATCATTTCATCGTCGCAAATTCGAAATCATTCAAATTACATTTTTCGTTTTCAAATCGATGATCAAAATTCATTTGCAAATCGTCGTCGTTTTCGAAAAAAAAATCGTCGTTTTGATTTTCATTGAAATTACATTCGATTAAAATTTGAAAATTTCAAATTCGAATTTGAATTCATTTTGATTTTATTCGTTCGTTTCGATTTTTTTTTGACAATTTAAATTTCATTATTATCGTTTCGACGTTGTTTACAATCAAAATTTACGTCGCATAAAAATTGAATCGTGTCAAAAACATTTTCAAAAATTGTTGTTCGATTTTACTAAATTGTGAATTGATACAACATATTGAAAAAATCAAAAAATAATGATCGTGAAAATTTCGAATTTTGAATTCGTTCAAAACAATTGACAACGTTTTTGTTTCGAATTAATGACGAATCGTCGAAACGACGTTCGCGAAAAAAAAACTTAATGTTACGAACATGTTTGACAAATAAATTTGACAAATGTTTAACAAATAAATTTGACAAATAAATAATTAATATGATATAATCGAACAACGAATTATGTTTTAATTTTACGTCGAAATTAACGTGATTTGAAATTTGACGTTGTACATTGTTTGCAATTTCAACATTTTGTATTTATTTGTTTTTGCAAATTTATTGTTTTCGTTTATTTAATCAATCAATATAATTATACAAACACGATTCATAATAACAAACATTTTTTTTCTTCGAAATTATGTTTGAATATTCATTTCGCATGTTTTTCGAAAAAACATAAAACAAAAAAATTAAATTCAAAAAAAAAAACACGTTGAACATTTAATTGAATTATTTCGAATATTGAAAAACAATTTATTCGTGACATAACAACAACAAACGATGTACAAAAACGAACACACAAAATCAATGTCATTTATAACGTCGAAAATTACGTGAATTTAAACGAAAAAAACATCAAAATTAAACGAAACAAAAAACTAAAATGAAAATTTTTCAAATTATTCAAAATTTTAAAAATTATAAAAATCAAATTTATCGTTTAAATTTATTCAAACGTTGACGTATTCATAACGTTTTTCATTTTTTTTTTTTGAAAAAATTCAATTTTGAAAAAAAAAACGCGCAAACGTCACAATTTTCTGAATTTTCGTATCAAGTTGAAAATATCGAATTAAACGAAAACATGAAAATGAAAATCACGAAAAAATTCTATGAAATCGAAATCATTAAAAACAACAAAATTTTCAAAACAAATGAAATTTCAAACAAATTTTACAACGAATTCGATTTTTATTATTTAATAAAATGAAAAAAATTATGAAAACGCGATTTGAAAATTTGCATCGTTTGTCAAACATTTTCGAAAAACTTTGCGACAATTTCACAACGAAAATTCAAAAAAATTTAATATCAATAAAAAAACAAATCATCGAAAATCACGAAAAAATGAATTGAAATATTTATTACATGTTAACATATTTTCGTTTTCAAAAATTTTGTGTATTATTTATTGTTTAAAATTTACGACGCATGAAAAAGTTGAATTGTGTTAAAAATATTTTCAAAAATTGTTGTTCGATTTGATCGAACGATAAATCGTTGAATAAAAAATGTGAAATGAAATAAAAAAACAATTTCGAAATTTGAATATTAAATGCGATCGCGACTAAAAACGTTTATCGCGTTACACATTTTTTCATAATATCGATGTTGATATTCGAAATAAAAAAAATGAAAAAATGAAAAAATGTTCGAATTCAGAATTTTCTGTCAACAAATCAATTGTCAATCATTATATCGAAAATTGTGAATTGTACGAAATCAAACATTCGATCATGAAAACAACAAACAATTGATTCATCAAATTATGTTTTTTTTGAAACATTCAAAAAAATGTTTTTTCAAATTTTTAACGCAAATTGATTATCGAATTCGAAACAAAATATTTCGAAATGCGAAAATCACGATCATAATGATTTTTCAAATCGATGCAAAAACAAAACAAACAAAATACGTCAAAATTTTTGTTAACATGTTGATTTCAAAAAATTTCGATGTTTTGAAAAACGTATGTAAAAAATAAAAATTCAAAATTTTCGAAAATGCGATTCGCATTTCGTTAAACAATTCGATTATCGAAATTCGAACGATTTCGAAAAAATCAATTTCAATTATTTTACAACTCGATCAACGATAAATTCAACAAATTCATATTTTTAGTCGAAATCGATCGAATTCGTACGATTGAACAAATAAAATGTAAATAAAAAAAATTGCAAAACGTAATTTGTTTTGTAACGATTAATAAATCAATATATTACATTTCAAATTATACATTTTGATGTCAATAATTCATTAAATTATATTATTTCTAGTATGAATTTTACAATTTTCGTGTTGATTGTAATTTGATTTTTTTCAAAAAAATCGAAATTTTTTAACGACGTCGAAATTTATTTTGTCAAAAATGTCAATTCATTTACAATCGATGTTACAAAAAAATTAACGAATTCGATCAATCGAATACGATCACGTTTGCTGAATTTACGAATTCATTTATTTCGTTCAATTCATCATTATTCGTTTTAACGTCGATTCGTCAACAAATATTGACATCGAATACGAATTTCGTGATTGAAATTACGTCAAAATCAAAATTTTATTTGTCGTAATCGTCGTTCAAAAAATTGTTTGAACATCGATGTTAACGTTTCATTTATGAATCGAAATTTTTTCAAAACACAAACATTCAATATTTTCATTCGTATTATGATTTCGTCATTTCAAATTTTGATTTAAACATTAATCGAAATGAAAATTGAAAATATGTCATATGTAATATTTAAATGTTTGACACAAAAAAAATGATCAAAAATCACGTTGTTGTTCAAACGCGAAATTCATTTCGTTGACAATTTGAAAATCAACATGTTTTTAAACAACGACATTATTGAATTCGAAAATTTCGTTATCGACATGATTAAAAAACACGCAATGATAAATAATATCGACATAATTATATCATTGAAAATACGCTTTTTCAAATTGACGATTCAACGATTTGTTCATTTCAAAAAATTACAATCATTTCGTCACATATCGAAATGAAAATCGTCGTTTATTATGTTGAATTGTCAATTACAAAAAAATTCTGATTTGAATCAACAAAAATGACAATTTCAATTTCATTTTGTATGTTCATTTCGTTGACGCGTTTATTAAGTTTATTGTTGTACGCAACGATAAAAAAATTTTCAATCATGATTTTTAGAAATTTTCGACTAAACAAAATATTTGAAATTGATTTTTTCAATGATTTTTATATCGATATCGACGACGAAAATGTTAAATATTTCGTCGTCAAAAAATCAAAATTTATTCACAAAAATGATTGATTCAAAAAATTCATTTTCGTTTGCGTTGATTTACGTCGTCGTTGTTGCAATCGATAATAATTTTTCGATTACGTCAATTATTTCATCGTCGTTAATTATTTCGTCACAAACATCAATATCGTTTGTAATCATTTTGTCACAAATTTCGATGTCAATTGCTGAATTGCGAAAAATTTTTACAATCAAAATCAATGATAGCGATTTCGAAAATCTTTTACAAACGTTTTTATTTCGTTGATTTCGAAATCGTTTTGTTTAACGACGTTATGAAAATTTTCAATTTCGACGAATTAAATTCATTCGTCAAAATTGTTAAAAAATTCGACGTTTTGACAAAATATCGACTTTGTCGAAATGTCGAAAAAGAATTGAATAAAAATATCATTGAAAAATGATTAAAAAAAACGTGTATCAAAAAAAATAAAAATGTATTTTGAATGCAAAAACAAAAATGTATTTTTTGAATGCAAAAAACAAAAAATTGATTGACAAAATTTTCGACGATTTGCATTGAATTAATCGAATGTTCTGAATTAATCAATCAACGTCGTTTTTTTTTTTTTGTTTTTGTGTTTGAAAAACGTTGACGACGAGAAAAAATCGTGTAATTATAAACATTAAAAATTTCAATATCATAACACAATTTGAAAATATTCGTTATCATTGCAAACAAAAATTATAATCGCAATACGAAATTGCGATTACACATCAATCATTGATTGTTTAATTTTTTATCAATGACAAATTCATTTAAATGATCGACACAAATTTACTGTCGTCAATCAAAAATCAAAAAAGTTTTAACGTAATTATTATGAATTACAAAAATTCATCGACGTACGTGTTGTTACGAACGTGTTTCGAAAACATTGTTTGTCGCAAAATTGAAAAAAACACGTGATTAAAATTTGATTTTCGCAAATTTTACACATCAATTTTCGATTTTCATTTGTACATATTTTTTTTTTAGTTTTAGAATTTTCGTTTAATGAATATCGACTATCATGCACGATTGTAACATTATTTTAAAAGTGTGACGAACGTGCATCGAATTCAACATCTGAAATCAACATCTCGATCAGTCATTAGAACTAACATTCTTATCTTATCACATCGAATGTTGAAAAAATCGAAATTCGTTTTGACGCATTTTAACGATCTAATTTTCTACATATGTTTTTACAGAATTTTCATGTATTTGCTTCTCATTTAGAAATTCTCGTATAATTATATATTAGTATCATATCAATGCATTGACATCTCACATTATTTCTAAGTCATTTTAATTTTTTCAAGTTGTTCGAAATACGACAAGTTTATTCAATAAACAAAATTTCAATCAAACGCGAAAATCTAAAACGTCAACAATCAAATTCTAAACGTGCAGCGAGAACGAAAAAGTTTTGTTCACGTGAAATCAAAAGTTTTCAAACGATTCGAATTGAAAAACATCGAAATTTATTTCACGCAAATCATTTTCTAGAAAAAAGCGATTTCGAATGCGAACTTTCACGAAAAATCATTTCGATATTTTAGCAAAACGACGACGAGATCGTACGTTACAAATCAAAACGACGAATTGACATCATTTTCGATCAATAAACGAAAACGACAAATTGTGTAAACGACGTTCGTTTTCATCAAAAATTTTTCATCAAAAATCAACATCAAAAATCAAACATCGATTATCAAAATTTTATTTATTACATTTTTAAAAACACGATTCATATCGTTGCTTTTCGCAATCGATAATGATTTTTTTTATTTTTTATTGCAAACGAAATCGATTTTTTTTTTTTGCAAGTCAATCATGTTTACTTTTATCAACATTTCTTTTGTGATCATTTTTTCTAAATTTAAGCGCAAGATTTTCAATCAAATTCAACAATTAATCAATTTTTTCGAAGAACGATCAAACTATCGTTGATTCATTCAGATTGATAAAAAACATTTTTTTAAATTACGTTTTTTCGGAGAATACAAATTACAATTCGAACGATGTTAAATTCGTCGTGAACATTTGCATCATTGAACAATTTCAAATGAATTCGCAAAGATTTTCACAATAATTCAAATGCTAAATCAATTCAAAATTGATCGTGACGTTGAAATTCAAATCATTTTCGATTGAAATTTTCATGTAAAAAACTATAATTCGTTGCTCAAAGATTTCGAAAAAATTGAAAAGAACAAACGAATCAATCGAAAGATCGTCAGTTTATAGCATACTCAAACGCGAAAATAAAATCATAAACAAATTCAAATTCAAATTGAAAAGTTCATTCGAAAAAACAAAATTTACACGACGAAATAAACATTTTTCGTTTGAAAAACAACGTTTACATTTCAAAATGATTTTAAATTCAAAATCGAAACGTTAAATTAATCAATCGTAATATAAAATTACAAAACGAAATAAATTTTTTAAAAATTCAAGCAACGTCAATCAATTTCAGATTGCTCATCGATAAAAAAAAAAAAAGAATGTCAAAATGTCGAATTCTTTCAAATTCAATGAAAATATCTCGAAATTTCTTTTATGAAATTTGAAAACAATTCGATTCAAAAATAAATTCGTTGTCAACGTCGATCATTTCGTCGACGAATAAATCAAAACAACGACGTTCATCAATTGAATTGAAAACAAAAATTCGAAAATGTTTTTCGCTAAACGTAATGTCGATATGTTTTTTCAAAACTTTTCAAATGATTTTGATGTTTTATTTCTAATTTACGCAAAAAAGAACAAGAAACGAAACGTACGAAATAAATTCAAAACTTTTATCATGCGTATCAATCAACGTTTTTCGAAATTTTTTTCGAAATTTTGTTTGTAACATTCAATCAATTGTTTCATTATTGAAAACAAAATTTGACAGATGAATTTCGCGAAAAATTCATTTTTCAATTTCAGCGAATCATTGTTAACAACGACAAATTTAACACGATCGAAAACTTGAAAAAATTAATTGAAAAAATAAATCAAAAATTTCACAATTTGAAAAATTATCGAAAATCGTCAAATTTGAAATATTCACGAATTATCAATCGATTAATAAAAAAATTGTCAAATTTTTTATTCGCGTTTTCATTTTCAATTTTCAAAAAATTTTCGATTTCAAAATTGATCGCGCTTAAAAATTTTCAAGCAAAAATAAAACGTCGAAAATTGTTACAAATGCGAAACGTTCAATTATTTGATCGAAAAATTATTCAAAATCAAAATCGATTGTTTTTTATATTCAAAAATTAAACAAAAAACGTTTTGAAAATCAAAACATAATCGATTTTCTGTTTAAAAATCGAATCAATTAAATCAAACTTTCACGAACGATGAATTTTAACGAAATTAGCGACGAATTTTTTCATTCGAACATGAATCGAAAAACGTTTAAATTTTTCAAAAAAAAAATGTTGTCGATTTCAACAATGTTCAAAAGCATTTAAACGTTCAATAAATTTCAAAACAATTGATAATTAATCATTCAATCGACGTTAATTTTCGATAAATACGAACATAACGTGCAAACATTAATTAATACAAATGTCATCAATTGTTTTCATTGATGAAAAATTGCGCAATTGATTTGTGAAAAATTTCAAATAAATTTTGTAATTTTTTGATTCGAAACGTCAACGAATTTGACGATCGAAAAATTAAATTTATTATTCATGTCATTTATTTTACAACACAATGCAAAATCATTTTGAATTATTTATTTTCATGTTTATTACGAAAATAAACGTTCATTTTTTTGATTTTTGAATAAATTTTGAATAACACGCACGACGTGATTCTAAACATGCAAATCGATAAAATTATTTTTTAAATCAAATCGTCATAAATTTTTCGAAACGTTTAAAAATCTGAAAACGTTTTTTGAACATCGACATTCATCAACGAATATTTATTTATCATTTTTCACATCGTTCGAAAAGTCTTCAATATCGATAAATTCGCAAAAAATATACGATTTTGCAAAAACGTTCATCGTCGAAAACGATTAAAATTCATTTATTTCGTTTTACAATCGAAAATTACGATGAGAAAAATGAATTTTTTCGACGATCGATGTTAAATTTCACATTCTCGATATATCATCAAAAAAAATTGATAAAAAATATTTTTTCGTCAAATTCTTTAAAAAGAAACGACTGTGACGAGCGTGCACCGGATCCAACATCTGGCAAGACTAACACCTTATCTTATCACATCGAGTGGCAGGCCCGAACCCCGCCTATGACCAAACCTTTCTACATATGCCCCGTCAGGCCCCCATGTATTTGCTCCCACTTCGATATTCTCGTGTAGTTATGTATTAGTATCATACCAATGCATGACATCTCACATTATATCGAAGTCACTATTTCTTCAGGCTGCTCGAGATACGACAGCCTATTCAATAAACAAGATCTCAAACCCAATGCGAAGACCTAAGACGTCACCCCCCAAAGTCAGGCTGAACAACGAGGCTCGACTCTATCCAGCGGGTCAGCAAAGAGAAATAAAGAGCATAGTCGCTCTAGTGTTGTACAGAACTTTCAAGGAAGTGCCTATCGCGGAAGCCGATGTATCAAGCAGAACTCACCGAAGGACGGGTTGCAAAGGTAGCCGTCAAACAAATTTATCAGTATCAGAAAGCAGACCTAGGCCATTAAGTCAACAAAACCTCCTTACGTCAAGAAACACCATATCAGAAATATCTGAGCAGTGGCCAGACCAGTAACTCCGCCGTTGAGTCAGGAACCAGGTCCTTGACCACCAATACTCGAAACACCCTCCTCCCCGAGAATCTTTCGAAAATCCTATCTACATCCTTAGTAAAACGACCTCCCTCTCCAGCCTCTGCGGTCAATTCAATATCAGTCCTTCAGAACCCTCATCGAAGACTACGGGCATCAGAAACCTAGTCATTACATCAGAAACCCTCGATCGAATTCGGACCATCTACCTCCTTCGAGAATCCTTCAGAATCCTACCTACTTTACCAGCAACTCCACCGTCCTCTCCTATCTGCTCGATAGCTTCAATACTCAATCAGAAGCTCCGGAATTGACTCAGATACCAAGTCAAGAAGCCCACATATCCCGATCCAACACTACGCCAACACCGAAGCTATTCTCTTGCTTGAGAGCCCGCTCGAAAACATACCCATCGACCTACCGATTCAGTGTTACTTCTCCTACTTCGGTGGTAGACTCGATATCCAGTCAGAAAGTCAATATCACCTCGAGTTTAGAGACCCTCAATATCCACATTGCCTCAGTACCGAGACCACCTATCTCTTTGGAGAACATTGCGAAATTATACCTGTCTTTCTCAGTGAACGACCATACTCTTTGGTCTCAGCGGTAACCTCAGTATCGATTCCACGGATCGTTCGAACCTCCATCAGCATCAAGTATTGCAACCATCCTCTCACCCGAGAGTCTTTCGATATTCTACCTATCTACCTAGCAAATCAGCATTTGTCTCCCTGTCTCATTGTTAGATTCAATATCAAGCCTTCAACGTCTAGAACCTTCTAGTGAAGCTCTCGCCGCATTCGATATCAACATCATCTGGAGTGTTTGAGAATATTCAAGAATCACATCTGTTTGCCTAGCAAATCGGCCCTGATCCCCAGTTTCTGCGGTAAAGTCAATATCACTTCAATCCAGAAAAACTCATATCGATTCTTAGAATCTTCTTCAATACCCAGTATCCTCATCAGTTCGTTCACTCGAGAATCAGTTCGAAAACGTATCTATCCCCTTGCCAATCGACTGTCCTCTCCAGTTTCCACGATGACTTCAATGATTCAACATATCGGTGTCTTCTATTCAGGACTCATTCTTGAAGACTTGGATGCTGAACTGTTCAATGAAGCCGTGAACTTTCTGCAACATCTTCAACAATGCTGAAACCAATATTCGGAGTCAGATATGCTCGAATGATTATCAGCATGTCTTGAAGGGTCTGCTCTCGAATGATTTAACGATCAACCGGAATTTACTTCCTTGTATGAATTCGATATAGCTCTGGCGAATGCATTTCCCTCCAAACAAGACAATAGCTCATCTTTCTCAATTCTTGCACTCAAGTCAACGTGCGGAACTTCCGAGAGCTCAGCAGATTCTACTTTGATCGTTTCGGCTGCTCCGTCTACTTCGTCAAAGGAACAACAGAAGTTGGAAATCTCAGTTTCAAAGTGCTGTCAATGATGTCAGTCAGATTACGAGAATTATTACTCGCATCGTCTTCAATATTCTTCATGTAATGCCGAAATCAGCAAGCATACGAATCAGCTTGTAATTTTTGAAGAGAAGATCTGCGAAACTTCCGAGAGTTTAGCAGCTTTTGCTTTGACTATTTCGCTCGCTTCGCTTGCTCAACAGAAACTAAATGCTCTGAAGATCGCGAAGAAGACTAAGTTCAACGCAGTCAAGAATGCTAAACGAGCCAAATCAAAAGCTTTGAAAGCAGAAGAAGCTGCAAAATCAACATCAACACTTCAAGATATCGATATCTTCGATTCAACTCTTAAGCACGCCAAGATCGACAAGCGAACCCGAAGTTCTTGCAACATCTTCAGCAATGTCAAAGCCTGTATCGAGAATCAGATCTGCTCACGCTGTTGTTCACTTGCCTTTGAGATCCTGCTTTCGATATTTGATTTGTTAAACAAACAATCATGAGATCAACATCATTGTAGTTAATTGAAATCTTACGAGTCGATTTCGCGAATGTCTCATTTGCAAGAGTTCAA